>JAPKLX010000345.1:154757-165630 GCA_026898415.1 Leonotis leonurus | reverse complement strand
CTGCACTATCATCCATCTGCATCTCAATCAATCTCTCTAAGCAATCTGGTTAATAATTAAAGGTTTTCAAAACAAGAGCAAATCATTAATCCACCATTATTCCGCACTCACTCTACACTCAGAAGATAATAAGATCACTCTTATTATTAACTAAGTGTTTTCACTAAGAGAGTAATCTGTTTGGACTAAATCAGACATTGATCTGCTTATCAATCTGTTAAGTCACTGCCAAGCAATTTCTCGTATAGAATAGCTTGAGCTCTCTTATAAACTGTCAAGTAAAACTGAAAAGTTTGTATTTGGTGTATTCCCCCCCCCCCATACACCAAACCTTGCTCTTTCAGGACCAACATTCCATGTCTGAGTGTAATTGATGATCTGTTCTGAGTGTAGCAGGCTGTGTAAATAGCTTATGCCCAGAATTTCTTGGGTAGATTGGTAGCATTTATAACATAGTACGGGCTGCTTCTTTTAGTGATCTGTTTCGCCTTTCAACAACTCCATTCTGTTGAGGTGTTCTAGCAGCTGAAGTTTGATGAGTGATCCCCATTTTATTGCAGTATGCTTCAACCTTTTGGTTGAGAAATTCTGTTCCTCGATCTGTTCTGATAGTAGCTATACTCACCTCCTTCTGTTTGGTGATCTTGTGTAGAAAATCGGGCAATTTGGCTAGTATTTCTTTCTTCTTTACTAGAAAGATGACCCAAGTGAACCTTGAGTAGTCATCTATGATTACTAAGGTTTATTTTCTTCCATTTACACTTAGTGGTTTTACTGGTTCAAACAGATCCAGATGCAAAAGCTCCAGTATTCTTGATGTTGAGTGAGCTGTTTTGCTTGTAAAGGATGATCTGGTCTGCTTTCCAGCTTGACAAGCATCACATACATGATCTTTGTCATAGACTTGATCTGGTAGACCTTCCACCAATTTCTCTGTTGCAATCTTGTTGATTGACTTGAAATTTAGATGACTCAATCTCTTGTGCCATAACCAGCTTCTTTCAGATACAGTTTTAGTAACTAAGCAGGTCTTAATCTGGTCTGTCCACTCGACAATATATAACCTGTCCTGCAATTTTTCGGTAAGGAGTGTCTCATCTCCTTCCTTGTTCTTCACAAAGCAGTTGTTAGTATCAAAGATGATTTGATTACCATTTGCACAGAATTGACTTACCGAAAACAGATTGTGGCTCAGACCCTCAACATATGATACATTTGAGATGGTGGTCTTGCCAACCTTTACATTTCCATATCCTCTGGTGTATCCTTTTGAGTTACATCCAAAGGTGACCTGTGGTCCTGGTTTTTCATCGTAATCTGATAGTAAGTTCTTGTTACATGTCATGTGCTTCGAACATCCACTATCAATAATTCAGATTGTTCCTCTAGCTATCGTGTTTCTTCTTGCAGTCTTCTGGTCCTGCAATTAGTTAAACTTAGCTACCCTTCAACGTTTGGGTGCTTGGTTATTAGCAAATGTTCCCTTTGGAATCCAGAATATTTTTGTGTTAGGAACAGATATATAGCATGTGATAGTGTTTCCATTATTATCAACTCTAGATAAGGAATGAAAATCAGATGGATGGTATCTCTCTATTCCATCATTCTTCAATCTCTTCTTAATAGGTAATATCTTGTTGACATGAACATCATCTGTTTCTGTGTAATGAGCTGGTTGACCCTTTGTTTGGTAGTATTGTTTGTACCCTGTTTCTTTTATCATCATCCTCTGTGGATGACCTTTCTTGTTCTTCAGATCTATCACTTGATCTGGTATTTGCTTTCTTTCAGGTACAAATCTTGTAGTTCCTGAAGGCTTTTCTGAGTGTCCTGGATATCCCAATCCAGATGTGCCTTTTTGTTGCAGATTTACTAGCAGTTTAGCACGTTCATCACTTTTGTAGATCATTTCTTTGCCTTTCCTTATTCTTTCTTCGACAACATTGTTTCTTGTGATGAGATCCGTAACCTTTGAATTTAGTGAGTGAATCTCTCTATCTTTTCCCTTGATCTGTTCTTCCAGATTAGTTACTTTGGCAACAAATTGTGTATTTGTTGTGCTCAATATCTGTTCAGATTACTTTAGCCTATCGTTTTCTTCCACAACTTCTTTAAACAGTCTCTTGATGCTCGAATAGCTTTTGAACATCTCATTAACTTCTTCCAATGAGTATTCCGATTGATCTTCTATTTCCTGTTCCAGATCATTATCATTTGAAAAGTTGGAATTGCATGAATTTACCTCGACTTCATCCAGACCGTTGTCTAGTCCCATATAGCATTCATCCCAGCTTTCTTCTTCATTTCCATAGAATGCTTCATCATTCTCTGATGTACTATCTGAGAAATGACTTGAGCTGCTTGATTCTTCTTCAGCTAGCATGGCCTTGCGCTCATATTTGAATTTTCGATCTCTTTTTGCTCTTAACTCTTCTCTTTGGCTTTTGGACAGATGAGGACAATCTGTCTTGAAATGACCTGTTCTGCCACATCCAAAGCAGGTATAATCTGTTGATTTAGATATTTTAGAGGACTGTTTTTTAGACTCATCCTTGATATAAGATCGATCATTGTCGCGTTTCTTGTAGAATTTGTTTTTATTATCTTTGTAGAAACGTCTAAATTTCTTCGATCTGACCTCCATCTTGTCCATACGTTTAGCAATCATTGAAAACTCTTTTAACAGTTTGTCGTAACCCTTCTCTTCATCTGGTGTAGAAGATTCAGAAGGTTCATCTGTTTTGCTCTTCGCTTTGAAGGCTACTTCTTTGTCCTTCTTTGAGCTGCTTTCTGTCTTCTTGGACATATGATCTGGTCCACGAATTCTTTGAATTTCACATTCATGGCCTTCAAGATGATCAAATAGAGCTTCTGTGGAGATTTCATTGAAGTCAGCACGAAGTGGTTGCATTGCAGCGTATATCTCCCAGCTAGGCGGAAGTGCTCTGAGTATTTTCATGTTCTTCTCTCTTTGAGTGTATTTGTTCTTTTTAAACGCTGATATCTCAAGTAAGATTCCAGTGAACCTTATTTTCATTTGTTTGATTGTCTCGCCTGGTTTCATTTTGCATTCATCGTACTTGTTGCAAGCAAGTGACAGCTTGTTCTCAATCATAACTTCAGACCCTAGACACAAGTCTCTTAAGGTTTCTCACATCTCTTTGGCAGTATCCAGATCTTGGATTTTGGCCAGATGTACGCCTTTGACTGTGCTAGATATGATTCCCTTTGCAAAGTCATCCAGATTGGCTTCGCGACGTTCCTCTGAGGTGTATTTTCTTGGATCTTTAGGTACTATCTGTGTTGTTACTCCAGTTGAAATAGTTATAGTCTTTTCTTCTGTAATCTGTAGTGGACCTTCTTCTATTACTTTCCACATCAGATAGTGATGGGCTTTGAGTTCTGTTTTGATTCTGAAACTCCATTCTCGATATCCTTGGATAGAGAATTCTTCACATGCCCTAACAACAGAAGATTCCATAGCAAATAGTATGCGCGTGAATGAAAGGTAGGTTTTCCTAGATCTATTCAAGTTGACCACGCAGGTATTACCCTGTGAAACAAAACAATGGTCTTATGAATCACTGCTCTGATACCACTTGTTGGTCCCGAAAGAGCAAGGTTTGGTGTATGGGGGGGGGGGAATGGGGAATACACTAAATACCAACTTTTCAATTTACTTGGTTGATGATCAGAGAGTTCAAGCTATTCTTAAAGAAGAGATTGCTCGATAGATGACTGACCAGATTGATCGACAGATCGATAACAGATCAATCCAAACAGGTTGCTCTCTAGTGTAAATACTTAGACAATAATAAGAGTGATCTTATTACTTTCAAAGTATTATGTGTGCGGAAAAAATGGTGGACTTAGTTGGTGCTCTTATTTGAAAACCTTAAGTATAATCCAGATTGTTAAGGCAGGTTGATTGAGATGCAGATTAAATGATAGTGTAAGGGGTTAGAATAAATTAACAACAGAATAAATATGCAGAAGGATAAATGACACAGTTGATTAACGTGGTTCGGGAAATCCCTACGTCCACGATCTGACCAAAACTAGATCAGATTATCCACTACTAGGATACTCTCTTTGTTTATACTCGCAGAGAACGAGCCACAAGTTTCAGACACAATCTGGTTCAAACTTATGCACGAATAAGGGTCGTGTCCTTTTACAACAGATTACCTCTACGTTACCACTAGAAAACTACTAGCTAGCAGGGTGATCTCCTTTCTCTCTATAGGACAGACTTGAATCGATGTAGGGTTGGCGTGATTTAGAATCACAAACAGTTTGAAGTTTTAGTCTGATGTAGAGATTGATTGCTTGAGAGTGTTTTTGTCGATGTAGCACTCGTCTCTTTTTTCAGACTTTTGAGCTCCAAATATATGTAGCTTTGAATTTGAAATTCTAGCAGTTTGTTGATTGGTGCGGGATGATAGTAGATTGTCAATCAATGATGTCCATCATATCTGTTCTTGCCTTGTAGAAGTGTTGTCTCAATCCTCCAAGTATGGAAAGCTGATCGATAGTGATTACTTTCCTTCTTCGTGTCAATCAAGGATTCTTCTTCCAAACCCTAGTGGATGGACTTCAATATTGACGTGGCAAGTGGGTATGATGTGTAGAGAGATGTCATCTGGTGGTTTGATGACTCTATCGATCTGTTGCTTCGCTGTGATCATCGATCTAATCGGTGATCTGGTCATTGCAGATCGATTTCTTCTCTTTGAAAAATTTCTTGGTCTTCTGCCTATACTATTATTGAAATGACTTCGATAGGAATATTTCTTTTACATGCTAAGTCATCTCCTAATCTGTTCTCTATCAGAATTCACTTTATGCGTAGTGATCTATTAACATGTAGAACAGTTTGACATAAATTAAAGTTGTAAAGACTAAGTGTGTTTCGAGAGATCATCATCAAAACCAAAATACTTTAGGGTTCCCAACACTAACTTACCTTAAGGCAGATTTCTAGGTTGGCTTAGGCTGGGCAAAGTTCTCCTCTTCTCAGTTCTCCTTGCTTCCTCTAACTAATTTGATTGCTATTTGTGGGTGGTGAAAACTCTTAGAAGGTTGATGAGGGTTCTGTATTTATTGTGCGGAGACTTGTTTGAGGTCTATCTGTTTTCTGTTAGCCAGTTCTATACAAATGGAAATCAGATTGTTTTTTATGCTAACAACTGTTTTGTGAAAAATAAGGAAAGAGATGAAACTCTTCTTATCGGGAAATTGCAGGACAAATTGTATATTGTGCAATGGACAAAGAAGATTGAGACATGTCTACTCACAAAGACAATCTCTGAGACAAGTTGGTTATGGCACAAGCGACTTAGCCATCTCAAAGTTGAAGGATTACCAGAACAAGTATATAACAAAGATCATATCTGTAAAGTATGCCAAGCTGGAAAACATACCAAGTCATCTTTTACCAGCAAAGCAGCTCACTCATCTTCCAGAGTCATGGAGTTACTACACTTAGACTTATTTGGCTCAGTTAAGCCATTAAGTATAAATGGAAGAAAGTACACTCTGGTTATCATTGATGATTACTAAAGATTCACTTGGGTTATCTTTCTGTTTAAGAAGAAAGAAACATTGGAGAAGCTGCTAAACTTTATCAACAAGATCACCAAGTAAAAGGAAACCTCTGTTGTAACAATCAGAACAGATTGAGGGATAGAGCCAGATGTTGTAACAACCAGAAGATTAAGTGATATTGCAATCAGATGGGTATAACTCACCAAACATCTACAGCAAGAACACCTCAATAGAATGGAGTAGTTGAGAGGCGAAATAGATCGTTAAAGGAAACAGCCCTCACCATGCTAAATGCAACCAGATTACCTAAGAAGTTTTGGGCAGAAGCCATCTACACGGCCTGTTACACACAGAACAGATCACTGATAACTCTCAGACATGGGAAAACACCGTACGAGATTTGGAACAACAGAAAGCCCAGGATACGGTATTTTCGTACTTTTGGTTGTATCACTAGTAGAAAAACGCTCATAGACTACGGTTTTAAACCGTAGTCTATGACCTTTTGAACCGTAGTCTATACTACCGTAGTGTATACTCATTGGTATACACTACGGTTCTCAAACCGTAGTCTATTCTCCACATAGACTACGGTTAAAAACCGTAGTCTATGTAGACAAAACCGTAGTATATTCATATCAATTACTACATTTCAACATTCAACCGTAGTGTATGTACCATTATACACTACAGTTTTTCATGTAACCGTAGTATATGTTTCAGTATAGACTACAGTTTATTGAAAAAACCGTAGTGTATAATATAGTATAGACTACGGTTTTGTGAAAAACCGTAGTGTATGATATAGTATAGACTACAGTTTTCTGAAAAACTGTAGTGTATGATATAGTATAGACTACGGTTTTGTGAAAAACCGTAGTGTATGAGCTTAAATAGACAACGCTTTTTAAACTGTAGTGTATCTCTTATTTTCTGTAGTCTATCATAAGCATAGACTACGGTTGTTTGAGAAAAACCGTAGTCTATACTATATTAACTAACCTTTTTATATAATTTATTTTATATAAATATATATTATATTTAATTTAAAATTAAATCTCAAATTTAAAATTAAAAAATATATAATGACAACAATAAGATTAAAGAATCCACAATTTCATTATATCAAAATAGATTCATAATGTAATACATCTACAGAATAAACAATCATTCCATCCAAAATGTAATTAATTAAAATACATGTTCTTCTCAGTTTCCTTCTCAGTTTCCTTCTTCATGACCTTGGCCACTGCCATTTCAAAGTCCTCTTGAGTAACATGAACCATTCTCTCCCTCAGAGCAAACATTCCGGCTTCAGTGCAGACAGCCTACCAAATTAAACCATATTTCAGGGGAATAGGATGGCTGAAAAGAACTTAAAATTGCTAAACTACTCAAGTTGGTAACAAAATTCATTAGATTGAAACATTATCGCCATTACAACATAAAATCCTTCATTCTTTTGTACACTATAACATAGGATCTTATATATGTTTTTTTACCAAATATAAAGACTGCGAGCCCTCTGGAGAAATATGGGGGGAAAGAAAGGTGAGGTGAATTTTAACCTATAACAAATAAATAGAATACTGAATTTTTTTTCCACATAGCAGCAATTTTAATCATAGAAAAAAATATGTTGCTTAATAAGGGCATGAGATCAGACTTTGGTGAATCATCTAATGAAAATGATATATATATATATATACATACATACATATATATATATATATATGCAAAAGATGCACTGAATCAAGCATCAACTAAAACTCGATCAATCTTCATTCGTTTTATTGAAGCAGAACCTAATTATTCTAGCATGACAAGTCTAACTAGTCTTCTATTAATGTAAGTTGTCAAGATGTAAAGTGATGTATCATTAAATTCCAAACCTGTTACAAGCTATAAGAGTAGAGCCTATGCTTGATAGTTCTATACCCATAGCAACTTTGTACATTAAATCTTTTTTTTCAAGACTTCAGCGAGGCTCAAGCTGAAGTTATTTGCTTCAGCCTCAAGCTTCAATTTTAAAGATATCACTTTGTAGTCAACAAGCTTAATTTCCTATAGGATAAAAATGCAATTCTTCTATTTTCTCTTTACTACTTAAGGTTTCACAATAGATTCCACAGGAAACTAAAGAAACCAACAGTGAGCTGTTCTTAAGAAAACACATAAAGGAAAGCCACCAGATAAGACATAAACTACTTACTACTTACTATGTGGACTCGTGTTTACACTTATGGTGAACAAAAATAAATAATGCTGAAATGTAACTTATATGTAAAAGAAAATGCCTAAATGGGTAACAAATCTTGTGCTTGAGAGAATGTATAAATCTATACCAGGAGACTTGGGATAAATGTGACAGTACATATTGCTGCAATGTAGACACAAAATGGTTAATCTTGTGCCTGCAATAAGAGAAGGCAAATAATCAGAAGATTAGACGGAACCTTCAACATATCAACCCTTTCTAACATAGCTTCTTACTCAAAGCCTGAAAATAATTAATCAAGAAAAGCATAAGAAAATTTTCTGAGTAAGAGAAGAGTCATTGCACAGTAAAATTCTTATTAAGGAACTCAGAACAGAAGTTAAAACTAGTTGGATGTTTCTTAGTAAAGTTTGTCAGAACTCAGTACAACGGTACAAGTATCGTATCACTCACAGATATGTCATACTTTCGAGCTTTTGAAATGCTCGAGGAATAGTACCGTTCAACTTATTTCCATGGGCATTGCTGTCATCACGAGCTAAAGAACTTAAAATATCTGAAGAAGCAATCAACTAACAGAAAAATCAAATTAAGATAGGACAAAATGCTCACAGGCTATTCAAATTCTTGCAGGAGCTAAGGCTCTCTAGTATGTTCCCTTCCAAGAGGTTGTTGGCGACATTACTGTATATCATGATTACAATAACTAAATCCATGCAGAGAGATAAGTATTAGTATGAGAATGCTTATCGAAGAAACCATACAGGTCGTATAAATCAGTCAGCTTTCCAAGTTCAGACGGGATAAGGCCGGTGAGAAGATTATCGTTCAATTCCCTAAATATAGTCGAAAACCAAGTGCGGTTAACAATATTAATGTATGCTGCACGTGAAAATCGTGATTTAGGATTGTAGGAAGAAACGTACAGATAATGGAGCTTCGACAAATCTCCAAGCTCAGCAGGAATAGACCCCGTTAGCCTATTCCCATGTAGATAACTTAAGAGAAAATGTAATATAGGGCTTAGTAAGTACTAACAATGATAGATAAGATTGAATAACATGCCTAAA
Source organism: Leonotis leonurus (assembly GCA_026898415.1). Lineage (NCBI taxonomy): Eukaryota > Viridiplantae > Streptophyta > Magnoliopsida > Lamiales > Lamiaceae > Leonotis > Leonotis leonurus. Next base: position 156,795 of record JAPKLX010000345.1, on the reverse strand, counting down.
AGAAATAGAAACACTTACAATTTCTCAGTGTAAGTTAAATTTCCCAAAATCCGTGGAATTTCTCCACTCAGCATATTGCAACTTAGATCTCTAGAGAGACTAAGGCGAGGAAGAGATATTAAATATCACAGAACATTCAGAAATGGAATGTTCTTCATGCAACTCGAAAAAGAGAGACTCACAACACTGTAAGTGCTTGCATGAGGCCGATAACTGATGGGATTTGCCCCGATAGTTGGTTACCTTGCAACGACCTAATACAAGCATGAACACAAGCATCATCATCATCATCACATCTCTGTTCATGACTGAAGGTGTGCTAATATTACTACTTCTCATATAGTGAAAGATAGGAGAAGACATATACAAGGTAGCAACTTGAAGAAATCCAATGTTGAACGGAATCGCGCCACTGAAATTTTTAAAGATCAAATTTTTAACTAGCAAAATTCAAGATAAAAAAATCCAAGTTAAATCAGAAAAAGTATATAATTAATGGGCCTCAGAGATTATACAACAGTAAGAAACTCACAGTTTGACCACATTGAAAGTGGCATTATCACAGGTGACACCTCTCCACCCACAGTAATCTGAGGATGGTGAATGAGACCAGTCATAGAGGATGTTGTCCACATCTCTAAATGATTTCTTCACCTCCAACAAAAAAGTCTCTTTTCCACAAAATTTCACCAAAAACAAAAGAGAATTGCATAAAATCAGTGTGACTATAAACAGTTCTATTTTTGCTGAAAATGGTGTTTTAGATGAAGGCTGAAATGGTTTTCTAGAGAAAATGACGGTTTAATTAGGCCTAAGACATGAACACGATAATGATAAATATTTAAATTGCTAAATGCTAATAAGATTCAAGAACAGTTTATGATAAGCCAATAATATGGAAAAGCCAGCCGAAACAACTTACTCTCATCACAAACTACAGAAGCAAAGCTCAAGCACACTGCCACAAATCTAAAAAGAAGTGTTCTTTTCCAAAGATTATCCATGAGGACACTCTTAACGAATACAGGCTGAAGCAGTGACAATACCTGTCAAGAGATCCCTTCGTGAACCACGCCTCAACATTTTTATCTCGTCCGCAGTCAAGCTTAATAGACTGTGCAGCAGAGGCAACTTGTTCCTCGACAACCTTTAGATGTGTAACAAATGGCCTAAGAAGTCCTGAAGTAAATTTCTCTGTGCTCCCACCACTGGATACAAACAATTCACATCTGGGGAAGACGAGCTCCAGAGTCAACTACAAGAAGATATAACTTTCAAAGGAAGAAAATTCTCACCGTGAGTGCTTGGGCGAAAGCCGGAAAACAGCGTAATCTAGAGGTGCATCTCGCTTCATCTTTTCCATACTAGGAAAGGATATGATTTCACATTCTTATATCATATATGTACACTTCCATCGCCACTCTACAAATTAAACAGGAATAGACAAGCTAATACCAAATCCTTGAACATAGCGGGTTATTAATTTTTTTAAAACATTCTCTGTGATTTCTATAAAATTAAAAGCAACACAAGCAATTCAAACAAAATAAAACACCTCAAGGTCCTCGTCATCCGCGGCTGGTGCCGGCGCATCCTCGTCGTCGTCGGAATCTCCGGCGGTGCGAGCCACCGCCTCCAGCTCCTCCTCGTCGTCCTCTTCGTTGACCAGGTCCTTGACAGTCTCCTCCTCAGCCGAGGAGCTCGTCATGGAGTCGTCGGAGGAGTCCTTCGGTCGCGAAGATTTCGCCATAGTCGAGGTCGCGAAGATTTCGCCAAAGTGAAGTGTATTAAATTGGGGAAAAAATTGAAATGAGGGTTAGCGGGTTTGGGTTTTGGGGGAAAGTAAAGTGAAGTGTATTAAAAAATACACGAACATACACTACGGTTAATAAAAACCGTAGTCTATGTATTAAAAAAGAACGCACATACACTACGGTTTTAAAAACCGTAGTCTATGTATTAAAAAAACACGAACATACACTACGGTTATGAAAAACCGTAGTCTATGTATTAAAAAAGCACGCACATACACTACGGT
>JAPKLX010000345.1:135338-154747 GCA_026898415.1 Leonotis leonurus | reverse complement strand
AGTCTATGTATTAAAAAAGCACGCACATACACTACGGTTTTTAAAAACCGTAGTCTATTGTTAATATACACTACGGTTAATTTTATAACCGTAGTCTTTTCCCAAAAAAACGCACATACACTACGGTTTTTATATCAACCGTAGTGTATGGAGTGTAGTGTATGTTTAAATTTGTAGTAGTGTATGTGTTACATTCATAATAATGAGAAATCTCAATTGAAAACCTTTGATAGCAAAGCTGACCCTGGAATATTTCTAGGATATTCTGATGTTAGTAGGGCTTATAGGGTTTACAATAAGAAAACACATGTTGTGGAAGTAACACCTCATATTGTATTTGATGAAGCTATTCTTGTATAGAGTGAAACAGGTGACGAACAGGTTCACAATCAGATCAATAGTAGGAGATCAGAAAGGATATTACTTGAAGACATCCTGATCTGGAATTCAACAGAAGGGGATGAGATTAATGTTCAACCTATTGTTGAGACCAGTACACAGCAAGGGGGAACTACCCACATTGAGCTGGACCAAACCAGATCGATCTCAGATGATGGTGAACCAGTGGATGCAGATAATTCTGAACCTTCTCAAAGTCAACCTGATGAATCAAGAGACATTAATAGTTGGAACAACAATCAAGATATTGAGATCGAAGGACCAAAAGAGGAAAACCCTTTCCAAGCAACTTCAACAGCACACCCTGAATTTGAGGAACCAACAGAAGAGCCAGAACCTAATATATCAGAAGAAGACATGTCCAGTAGAAGGAGATGGATACAAGAACACCATCCTCCAGATCAGATTATTGGGAACCCATCAGATCGTGTGAATTCCAGAAGGATGCATGGAGAAAGTGCATTTCTAAGTTGCTATCTATCTGGAGTTGAACCTTCAGATGCATATGAAACATTATAAGATGCAGATTGGGTTATAGCCATGCAAGAAGAACTCAATGAGTTTAAAAGAAACTAAGTACGGTATCTTGTAGACAGACCAAGACACCAGGGCGTTATAGGTGTTAAATGGGTATTCAAGAACAAACGAGATGAGAATGGTGAAGTTGTCAGAAACAAAGCCAGATTAGTTGCAAGAGGATACAATCAACAAGAAGACATTGACTTTGATGAAATCAGATTAGAAGCAATCAGATTGTTCCTAGCATATGCAACATACAAGAGATTCGAAGTGTACCAGATGGATGTCAAGAGTGCATTCCTAAACTCACTGCGCACTACTCCTCTCTATGAACTTAGGCATTTCCAAAATTCTAAAAGTTCTTTCGAAAGCTTTTCAACCTCAAGGAAGACTTAGCAAAGAAATTTAACTCTTTGTTCAAAACGAAAGCAAGTAAAAGGATGTTTGAAGGTTTTAAAACTAGGCACGAAATATAAATAACGAAAGAATGTAAATTCTAAACTAATGAAAATAAACGGAGAAACGAATTGCCTAACTACGAAAACTAGATGCGAAGTGAAAATAATGCAAGTAACTTGGAAATCGGGGTTGAAAACAATAAAGAAAGTATTATGGAGTTGGAAATCTAAAAGATCGTAAAACAAATAAATTAAATAAGAAAACAAAAGTATAAACAAATACACGAACTAAATAATAAAATCGAACCGGAAATAATAAACGGTAGCAAACTTGATTAATAATAATGGAACGAACTTGAATCCACAACGAAAAATGGGAAATGAACTAAGAACTTGTAATATCCCGCTAATTTCTAATTATACTTTTAACTATTAAGGAACCTAGGCCTGATGAAATAAGAATTTTAGGAAAAACCTAGACCCTATTAGGACCTACCATGTTAATTTGGCAGACCGACAAAGCTTTTTAAAAGATTTATTTAAGAAATGAGCTTGTCATGCATAAGTCAAAAGTATATACATATTATACTCTTTGTGTAGAGTTTTTCAAAATTAAAATTTTGGCACTGAGTTTGCCCAACAAGGAGTTCATATGCAGTCGCTACATATTTTTAAAGTTAAGGTATGTCATTCGAAAAATGAGCTTTTTCATGCATGATTGAAAGTATAGAAATATTATAGTCATTGTGTAGAATTTTTAAAATGAAAAATATTGACGTTAAGTTTGCTCGAAAATGAGATCGTATGTAGAAGTTACAAATTTTCGAGCTTTAAGCATTTAATAATAATATAATATTATTATATTAATATAATTATAAAAAAAGAATTTTTTTTCTCTTCCTCCCCATTAGCACAGAAGCATCCCCCCCCCCCACCTTTACTTTCCCTTTCTCCTCCCTTTTCCATTTCCTCCTTTGTCGGCCATTGACAAGCGCCAAAGCTTCGTTGCCCAGCTTTTGAGGTCGAGTCGAATCAAAGAGGTACGCTGAGACAAGGCAATGGAAGCTCGGGAACTCAACGAAGGTGGCTCAGGCCCCGTTGAGTGACCGTAGCGACCTCGCCATCACTGTAATTTTATCATAACTTCAACTCTCGTTTTCTTCTTTGTTTCATGTCCTTTTTCGAAACGGTTTTCTCCTATGCATAACTCTCATTACATAGAACTCGAGTACCGAAGGAAGTTCGGGATGATGATGGTCGGATGTGGCCCGAAGAGACCACGACCGACCACCACCGCCTCCAATGTCGAGGTCATCGATGGAGTCCGAAAACTCCAATTCGGTGGTCGTCCGTTCTTCGGACGGCTAGGGTCCCTTAAGATTTTGTGTTTACGGCCATGCATTCTACATATCAGCATGATCATATTTTCTTTTCGTCTACGTAAAAATTTTGCATGCATTATATATATATAATATTATTTTTATGTTTTTTCAAAGGAAATTTATTCACCGGTTATCATTTTACTGTGAAATTTATGGTGCATATAAAGAAAAAAATATAGGATTTTTCAAAAGAAACAGGACTACATTTCATTGAACGGTTTTTCTTAAAATCGAAAAATGACGACGTTACTTCTAGGTGAAGTAAAAATTAAGTTGCATGCATGCATGATTTCTTAGCATATTTCACTAAAGAATATTGCACTGATTATTTTTCGTTCTTGGCCAAAGTCATTTGAAAGCCCGGTTGCGGCCAAATTAATTTATTACGTGATAAAAAGAACAATATTAAGCCTAAAAATTTAGTACTACTTATCTATAGTTCATTTTTGGAAATTAAAGCCAAAACATTATTCCCTATGACTAACAAGTACCTAGTACTGAAATTTGAGCTCACAAGGATTTACGGTTTTCCCGTAATCGAGGAATTTCATCGGTGAAAGGTTGGGGATATATATACGTATTTTGAGTTATTAAACTCTTTTCTTAAAAGAAAAATGCACGGATCTCTGTTAAAATGTTTTCACGAAGGTATCGACTGTTTAATGCTCTTATCGACCGCCGGGGGTTCTTATTCGGCGGGTTCTTATTCGGCATAACACGTCGATTTAAGGACTGTGATCACTTAGTCTCTACTGCGGTGGGTTGATCACCATCGGGTTTTGACTCCTGCTATGTTAGGGTGTACGGTTCGCCGAGCCCTATTTGACTGAATATTTATGATTCGTAGGTGGTAAAAGGCATGGGACATAACTTATTGTTTAGTGTGTTTTTGTTACGTTTTAGCTCGTTGTGTTGTTGTGTCTAGGTCTTTGTTTTTATGTTTTTCGTATCTTTTTTATTTGTTTTTACGCCGGTTTTTGTTTTGTAGTGTATGATGCAGGATAGAGTGAAAGATGATGGAATTGAGCTAGGAGTAGTGCGGAAGAGGCCGTTGGTGCAAAGCCGGGCGAGGAAGAGGCGAAACGAGCTTTGAACGGGAAGGAGATGAGCACAACAAGCAGCTAACGGGTGCAGCCAGCAATCGCTAGGTATTCCAGCGATCGCTGGGCTGCAGAAGCGTATCAGGGCTGAAGGGTGCAACCAGCGATCGCTGGGAAGGCTGCTGTAGAGGAACAGAAAGCGTTAGCCAGTGGCCGCTGGCAAGCGGTTATGGGCATGTTTTAAGTCATTCTTGGCGTCAATTTTAGATGGCAACTCTTATGTAACTGGAAGACATTTCTCAAACACACGTTTTTACTTGCTTTCTAGTTTAGGGTTTATGAATTCCAATGGATTGAAGTGGAATCCGACTTTGGATCCTTACGTTTCAAGTAGTAAGTTTCCTTTCGATGGTTTCCTTTTGTGATTCTACCATGTGTATGATGCTTGGCTAGATCCTTACTAGGATTGGGTGTTATTTTCTTATTTTGATGTTTAATTGATCTATTACCTCGATTAACTTGCTTTGTATGTAGTTTAGTGCTTGATCACCATTAAATTCATATGTATATGTTAAGTAAATTGATTATTTGCTTGACATGAGACCAAAGGTTAATCAACATTATTCTTAACCGAAAACGTAAGAATAATAGTTTATATTAGATTAAGTTATTACTAGAGGTGTGAACTGTATACGAAAGTGAAGATCACGGCTTAATGTATTAATACGAAAGTAATTTTCTAGGCAACCTTTGCTGTTCTTAATCGAGTATGGATGCATGATCAATTAGACATTGAATAGGAATTAAGCATCTGATCCTAAAGCTTTAATCCGTTTGTATTAATTTTTAGCTTCTTAATATCTTTTATTTATTAGTATCTTCAAATTCTTGATTGTAGATTGTTTAGTATTTCATCTTTTGCATTTTAGTACTAATAATTGATAGCCCTGCATAGTCTTCCTTTGCGATACGACATTCAAGTCGACTTTATGTGTATTACAACTCTTTAGTGTACGTTTTTGGTTGAACAAAATTTGGCACCGCGGGGAAGGCTATAGGCATTTTGGTTGTTTGAACTTGTGTTTGTTTTTGTTTTCTTCTTTCTTTGTTTTTGTAATCGTGATTGTTCTGTTCAGTGATTGTTTTGTTTTTATTTTCGTTTTTGTTAGGGGTTTTCAACCGCAAGTTGCGTTTGACTTCTCTTTTGTGGTGCTAGGCAGTGCATGCACAGACGCCGAAGTCTGAATAAGAGATTGGCACCCGTGTTGGACAACGTGCATCGCTGGTGGGAGTTGGAAACAGTCAACCTGGAAGAGAAAGTTGAAAATGGTCATAATTTAGAGTCAGGGTATCAATCAGATCATTCAGAGAATACAACTCTTAGGGATTCAGACACAAATTGGAGTGAGTCGAGTCTCATACAGTCATGGCGGCCCATCAGATGAGGGAACTTGCTAGGCCGGTTATAGGAGCTGTGGCATCACCTATAGTTTTGGGTTAAGCAGCTAGGAATTATGAGCTCAAAAATATACAATTCAACCAACTTCCGTCTTTCTACGATATGCTGGTGGAGGATGCATTGAACTTCATCCGGGAGTTCTATGTCATAGTCCAAACCTTTCCGCTTGGGGACTTGACGGAGGACCAGTTGAAGATGAGATATTTTCCGTACACTCTCAAGGACCGAGCTAAGACATGGTTTATGTCTTTAGCTCCCAATTCACTTCACAACTAGAATCAGGTGTCTGAGAGATTCATGTCGAAGTGGTACCCGAACCAAAAGACGCAAGAGGTAAGGTCACAGCTGGTGACCTTTACACAGATGGATGGAGAGCCTCTTCACAAGGCTTGGGAAAGATTTAAGTGTCTGCAAATGCAATGTCCTCATCACAACTTATCTCCGGAGCTGCTCAACCAGTTCTTTTACGAGAGTCTTCACCAAAACTTCTAATATATGGTGGACAACGCAGTAGGAGGAGATATTGGAAACCGGACAACAGAGGAGCTCACAGAGATATTTGAAAACATGGCTATGAACTCACAACAGAGAAGCTCCAGGGGCCCGAAGAAGAAGGTCAATGAAGAAACTTCTAGTAATGATATTGTGAGGCTATTAGCGGAACTTACAAGGAAGGTGCAAGCTATGCGTACGGCGGATGAGCAACCGAGAAGAAGTGGAGGCGAGACATGCGGTATTTGTGGAGAGTTTGGCCACAGGCTAATGTTTGTAATAGTTCATACGAGCAATACCGAGAGCAGGAAGAGCAAGTAAAAACTCTTCAAAACTTTCAACCGCGTCCGAAGTTTGATCCATACTCCAACACTTACAACACGGGGTATATGTATCATCCAAACTTCTCTTGGAGGCAACAAGCACCACAAGGGCAGCAAGTGCCGCCTCAGCAAGGGTTCCAGCAATTCCAACAACCTCAACAACACTTTTACAACCACAATAACACCAAGCTCCACCTCAAGGTCCTCCAAAATCATCAGTGGAGGATAATTTGAATAAGTTTATTCAAGCTAGTCATCAACGGTTTGAGACAGTGGAGGCCTCTATGAAGAGGATTGAGACCCAAGTTGGGCAGCTTGCGGGGGACAGTTGGAGAGCTTGTTGAGATGAACAAAAACGACAAGCTTCCAAGTCAACCAAAGCAAGCTCAAGCAGTTACTGTGTTGAGAAGTGGCAAGGTTGTTGATAATAAGGTCCAAATGTCAGTTGATGAGGACGAGCATGAGAAGGAAGAAGAGAGCACTACAGTAACTCTTCCTGAAGAGGAGATCATTGTATTAGCCCATCTAAAGAGAAAGGGAAGGAATGAGAGTTGCATAAGGCCACCAATCCTTATAAACCTCCTATTCCTTTCCCAGGGCGATTAAGGAATGAGAAGCAAGACCAGCAGTTCTTGGACTTCTACAAGATGCTCTCAAAGGTTAATGTCAACCTTCCTCTTCTGGATGTGATCCGGAATGTTCCAGCATATGTTAAGTTCTTCAAAGAACTTGCATCCAAGAAGAGACGGTTCGTGGATTACGAGAAGATTGTGGTGTCAGAAGTAGCAAGTCCAGTGTTGAAGCACCAACTTTCCCCAAAGAAAATTGTCCCAGGTAGTTTTGTTATTAAAATTTCACTTGGGAATGGTATGTCCATTTCAGGCATGTTAGATCTAGGGGTTAGTATTAACTTGATGCCTTATTCTATTTTATTGAGATTAGGATTAGGTAATTTGAAGCCTACTAGGATGTCTTTACAACTTGCAGACAGGTCAATTAGGTACCCAAAAGGAATCATAGAAGATATCCTAGTTAGAGTTAGAGATTTAATAGTACCAGTTGATTTTGTTGTGCTTGATGTTGGTGAGGTACAAGAGTCTAGCAATGAGCACAATGTTCTTCTAGGAAGGCCTTTCATGGAAACCACTAACACGTTAATTGATGTTAAAAATGGCAAACTTCAAATGACTGTATTAGGTGAAACAATTTCCTTGTCTATCAGGGAAATATCCCCTCATCTTGTACATAGTTTATCTGATACTTGTTATTATATTGATGCTATTGATACCTTGGTCGAGAAGGTGATTTTGCAGGATACAGATGATGAAGAGATAACAGCTAGTCGAGATGAGGTGGACCTAGTTCTCGACTCAAGTGTGGGGGTGATGGAAGTTGTGAAAGGAGAAGAGAAGAAAGAGCCATTGAGTAGCACGGTTGAACTTAAGAAGTTACCTAAGCACCTTAAGTATGTGTTTCTAGAAGAAGGAGAGACAAAGCCGGTGATTGTTTTTGCCGAGTTAACTGAGGAGCAAGAAGAGGAGTTAGTAGGAGTATTGAAGGAGAACAAGAAGGCCTTTGGTTGGAGCCTTGCTGATATAAAGGTGATTAGTCCATCTATGTGTATGCACAGGATAATACTTGAAGATGGAGCAAAGCCATTCAAAGACGGCCAAAGGAGATTGAACCCCAATCTGATGGAGGTGGTGAAGAAGGAAATCCTAAAGCTTCTAGCTGAAGGATTGATCTATCCTGTGGCCGAGAGTGAGTGGGTGAGCCTCGTTCATGTTGTACCAACGAAGGGTGGCATCATGGTGATGACCAACGAGAAGGGGGAGTTGGTGTCAACTAGGCTAACTACGGGTTGGCGGATGTGCATAGACTACATGAAGTTAAATGCAGTTACCCGCAAAGACCATTTTCATACCCTTTATAGATCAAATGCTTGATAAGCTAGCTGGACATGAATTCTATTGCTTTCTTGATAGTTTGTCTGTGTATTATCAGGTGGCAATAACTCCAGAGGATCAATCGAAGATGACCTTCACAAGTCCCTTCGGCACTTATGTATATAGGAGGATGCCCTACGGCTTGTGTAATGCTCCGGGAACCTTTCAAAGGTGCATGCTTTCAATTTTCTCCGAAATGATTGGTGATTTTATTGAAATATTTATGGATGATTTCTCCGTTTTTGGTAATTCATTTCATGATTGCTTGAAGAAAATTGATATTGTGTTGAAACGGTTTAATGAGTGTAACCTTACTCTTAGTTGGGAAAAGAGTCATTTTATGGTTACCAATGGTATTGTGTTAGGCCATATCGTCTCTAGCAAAGGAATAGCGGTTGATAAGGCTAAGATAGATGTGATTGAGACCTTGCCCCCACCTGTGAATGTTAAAGGGGTGAGGAGCTTTCTTGGGCATGCCGGTTTTTATAGGAGGTTTATTAAGGACTTTTCCAAGATATGCCAACCTTTATGTAGGTTACTTTCTTAAGATGTTCCCTTTATTTTTGATGACGAGTGTAAGCATGCTTTTAACACTTTGAAAGAGAAACTCATTTTTGCTCCCATTGTTGTATCTTCGGACTGGTCAAAGCCATTTGAAATAATGTGTGATGCTAGTGACCTTGTTGTAGGAGTTGTCTTAAGGAAACGTGTGGATAACATGCAACGTGTGATTTACTATGCGAGCTTAACTTTGAATGATGCGCAAGTTAATTACACGACTACTGAGAAAGAGATGCTTGCAGTGGTTTTTTGCTTTGGATAAGTTTAGGTCATACATCATAGGGTCTAAAGTAATTGTACATAGTGACCATGCTGCACTTAGATACTTGTTCACTAAGACTCAAGCTAAGCCGAGATTGATTAGATGGATTCTATTGCTTCAAGAATTTGACTTAGAGATAAATGATAGAAAAGGGAGTGATAATCCTGTTGTTGATCATTTTTCGAGGCTAGAAAACATTAAGGACTCATTGACTGTTTTTAAGAATGATAAGATCCCTGATGAGTTTCCTTATGAGCATGCATTTTCCATATCTTCATTCCCATGGTATGCCGATATAGTGAATTACTTGGCCGTGGATAAGCTCCGTGATGATCTAACCTTGCAGGAGAAGGCGAGATTTCTTAGATCTTGCAGGTACTATTATTGGGAAGATCCTTACCTTTTCCATCTAGGAAAGGACGAAGTGATGCTAATATTGTCTTAAAGTTTGTGCAGGAGAATATCCTAAACATGTTTGGATTTCCTAAGGCAATAATTAGTGATGGAGGCCAGCATTTTTGTAACGAGCTGTTTGAGAAGCTTATGAGGAAGAATGGAATTAAGCACAAGGTGGTGACTCCTTATCATCCCCAAACATCCGGGCAAGCGGAGATAACAAGCAAGTGAAAGGGATTTTGGAGAAAACTATGAAGCCAATGAGGAAGGACTGGTCATTGAAGTTGGGTGATGCCTTGTGGGCATACCGAACCGCTTTTAAGACGGTTCTTGGTATGAGTCCCTATAGGCTCGTGTATGGAAAAGCATGCCACCTTCCAGTCGAAGTTGAGCATAAGGCAATGTGGGCCATTAAGGAGACAAATATGGAGATGATTCATGCAGGAGAAGAGAGGTTCTTGCAAATGTCTGAGTTGGAAGAGCTACGAGACGAAGCCTTTGAGAACTCTAGGATTTACAAAGATAAGGTAAAGAAGATCCATGATTGAATGATCTTAAGAAAGCATTTGGAGCCAGGGATGAAAGTACTGCTTTTCAACTCCCGACTTTGACTCTTTCCCAGAAAACTCAAATCCCGTTGGAGTGGCCCTTTTGAGATTACAGAAGTGTTTCCGTATGGTGTCGTAGAGCTCTTAAACCCGAGAACTAAGGAGAAGTTTCGGGTTAATGGACAAAGAGTGAAGCAATACTTAGAGGGAGAAGTACAAAAGAGAGGAATCGAGGCTCTAGTTCTCAATGAAGCAAGTTATTGAAGGGATTGTAAGGTGTCGAGCTCACGACATTAAATGAGCGCTATGTGGGAGGCAACCCACACTTTTATTTAGTTATTTTCGTTCTTGTTTTTGTTTTTGTTTTTGTTTTTATTTTTTGTTGATGAAAGTCTTAATCGAGTTTGTGATGATGTATGAATGATCCAAGAAGAAGAAAGTCGAAGAGAAAGTGAAAAAGAAGAGAAAGACAGGCATATCATCATAGCCAATGACCGCTGGGTTTCCAGCAGCCGCTGGCGCAACGCTGCAGAAAAAACAAAAGCAAGGGGTCAGCGACCGCTGGCCCATTCTTGCAGAAAATTACAGAAAGCCAAAGGCAGCGATCGCTGGGAACCCAGCGGCCACTGGCACTGCCTTTTCACGCGATTTAAAACACTTTCTCCCTTTTTTCCTTCACTTTCATCTTCTTCTTTCCTCTTCTTTTCTCCCCAATCAAACCCTAACCTCTTAATTTACCAAATTCCTCCTTCCACTATACAAATCACAACCACAATCCTCCAAATTCCTTCTACCCATCACTTCTCCTTCCTTTTCATCCATATATTTCTCCATTTCATCCACTACATTCAAAAATCCAAAATTTTTGATTTTGGTAAATTCTCTACTCTTTTCACTTTCTTCTTACTAATTGTGTCTAGTCTCAGTGTCTAGGAACATCCGGCGCTGTGTGGAAGAGCCCGAGGATAAAGAGGAGAAAACCGACGCCCTGAGGGAGAACCTCCAATTGACCCGATTCCGCACGTCCAAATTTCCATTCTATGAACCCGTGGAAGGTCAAATTTTCTTACGTTTACTTGCTTTGCCGTTTAACCATGGGTATCAATTCTATTGGGATTTTTTGAATAGGGTGCATGTTAGTTCTCAATTGCACAAATATTTGAAAACATTAAGCCTCTTAAAGCTTTCGGATGGAGGAAATTTAGATGGTTATAAAGAATTGTCCTATGAATTATTTTCTACCTTTGAATTTGGCGATGGACATAATTCTTTCCACTGTAGGCTTTTAGGGAATAATATTACTGTGACTCGGACTATTATGTGCTTTGTTTTTGGTTTCTCCTCGTCTAGAGGAGCAGCTACCCGAACCCCAGAAGGGTTTAATCCGGTAGCTGCTTGGTACAACCTGACCGGGCTCTAAAACTGGAACCCGAGTGGCACCCCTAGTGGATTCATAAGGGATGACGCCCTTTCCCTCCTGATAAATTATTTCTTTCAATATATTAGGAAAGGCGGAAGCCAATAAGGTCAGTACCCCTAGTGGCAGAAGGTGTGTATTTCTTCCTTCGTCTGGACTCAACTCGAAGGAATTAAATATAGGAAAAAGACTCATCCTGCATTAGCATATATTGCTTTTTGTCTGGCTCGTCACTTTGATTTTCAGGTCCCCCATACTTATAAATTAGTACAAAGCCTTGACTTGGATGCCCCTTTTCTCAAGCATGCCGGCCTTCTTGACTCATCTGAGACCTCTTTCGTTCCCTATGAACGAAGAGAATTTGTACGAAGCTTTCGTGAGCATGAGGCAACCCTTGAGTTGAGCGAGCTGGAGGCGCCGGTCCATCTACCGAGGCCCCTCCTGTGACTGATGATCTCCCCACCAGTGCTGATGCCGAGATGGAGGAGCGTGCTTACGAGGGAGACCAACAAGGCAGATATCTTGGAGGATATCAAAGTGCGTATAAGCAAGGCAGTTTTGCCAGTGGCTCCGGGAGTGGTTTTGGAGGTGATTATTTCACCCGGGATGATTTCAGAACTTTCCAAACCGATTTGTTTGGGAGGTTAGATCAGACAGTTCTTCGCTCTATAGATTCCCGTCTCGAGTCTCTAGATACACGTGTCTCCTCTCTGGAGACATAATGGGCTAGCTGGACAGGCATCCACCCCCAGCCTCCACCTTCATCCGAGTATCAGGATCATCAGGATCCACCGGCATTTTAGTTCTTTATTTTTATTTCTTTTTGTTTTCTTTTTTTGTTTTTATTTATTTGTTCCCTTTTATGTTTGGTGTTGTGTCGTTGTTTGCAGGTACAATTCTCGGAGTCTTTCGATTTCTGGGCTTGTTGCTGGCTTTTCGTATTGTCAGGGAAGTCTCTGTATTCCTTCTCTTTAATTCCTTACTACGAGGACGTAGTGGGACTTACGTGTTGGGGGGGGGGGGTTGGGTACTTTCTTGCATGTCTTTATTGTTTTTAATGTTTGGTGTTTGCTTGTTTATGTTTGTTTGTTATTCCCTACATTTGATCATGGATTGTCTACTTGCTTATTCAATAGCTTACTGTTGATATATATTGTTGGTTGATATGTGAGCCCCGTATGTGGTATGTATAGGTGGAATATTAGCTAGGTTCGATTGTGATTGGGCTAGGTTGTGTGATTAAGATGACATGTTGGGGCATGTTGTTTTTATTAGTCGGTATGCATAGTGGTCATGATTCGGATTATGAGTGGCTACTCCTTATTGTTTATGTGTTCATTTTACCTTATTAAAAAAAAAACAAGAGTATCAACTTAGTAACAGAAAACATTACATCTTAATTGAGTGACCAAATACAATTGAGAATTGAGTTTAGGCTAAGTTTTGAAATGAAGATATGATTGGTGGTTCGGCTTACATGTTGATTGTTGATATGAATTGACACGTTGTGATTGGATTTTTCTTGAGGACAAGTAAATGATTAAGTGTGGGGGAGTTGTTTAGTGTATTTTTGTTGCGTTTTAGCTCGTTGTGTTGTTGTGTCTAGGACTTTATTTTTATGTTTTTCGTATTGTTTTTGTTTGTTTTTATGCCGGTTCTTGTTTTGTAGTGTATGATGCAGGATGGAGTGAAATATGATGGAATTGAGCTAGGAGTAGTGCGGAAGAAGCCGTTGGTGCAAAGCCGGGTGAGGAAGAGGCGAAACGAGCTTGGAACGGGAAGGAGACGAGCACAATAAGCAGCTAACGGGTGCAGCCAGCGATCGCTGGGCTACGGAAATGTGCAAGGGCGGAAGGGTGCAACCAGCGATCGCTGGGAAGGCTGCTGTAGCGGAACTGAAAGCGTTAGCTAGCGACCGCTGGCAAGCCGTTATGAGCGTGCTTTAAGTCATTCTTGGCGTCAATTTTAGATGGCAACTCTTATGTAACTGGAAGACATTTCTCAAACACACGTTTTTACTTGCTTTCTAGTTTAGGGTTTGTGAATTCCAATAGATTGAAGTGGAATCTGACTTTGGATCCTTACATTTCAAGTAGTAAGTTACCTTTCTATGGTTTCCTTTTGTGATTCTACCATGTGTATGATTAACTTGCTTTGTATGGAGTTTAGTGTTTGATCACCATTAAATTCATATGTATGTGTTAAGTAAGTTGATCATTTGCTTGACATGAGACCAAGGGTTAATCAACATTATTCTTAACCGGAAACGTAAGAATAATAGTTTATATTAGATTAAGTTATTACTAGAGGTGTGAACTGTATACGAAAGTATAGATCACAGCTTAGTGTATTAATACGAAAGTAATTTGCTAGGCAACCTTTAGTGTTCTTAATCGAGTATGGATGCATGATCAATTAGACATTGAATAGGAATTAAGCATCTGATCCTAAAGCTTCAATCCGTTGGTATTCATTTTTAGCTTCTTAATATCTTCTATTTATTAGTATCTTCAAATTCTTGATTGTAGATTGTTTAAGATTTCATCTTTTGCATTTTAGTACTAATAATTGATAGCCCTGTATAGTCGTCCTTTGAGATACGACATTCAGGTCGACTTTATGCGTATTACAACTCTTTAGTATACGTTTTTGGTTGAACTACCTATATAAGAGTAAAGTCATGCCGGGTCATGTTGAATTTATGCACAAATGTTTTGCTTACTTAGAAGTTATTTTGTTTTAAAACCTTCTAAGGTAAGTATACTGAACAAAGACTATGTTTTTCGTTTTATGAAAAACCCAACTGAGTGCACTAGTACTCAACCTAAGTTTTCTAAAATTTTTCACAGGCTAAAGAAGCAGCATGATGTGTGTGGCTGAGGAATGGTGTTATTAGGATGACGATTGTTTCATCATGAGAACGGTTTACCGTTCTATACATAAGAATTTCCGCTGCCATGCTCACATGTATGTTATGATATTATGAAGTATTATCATCCATGTATATGTGGGTGATAATATATATGTTTAAACTCTAAGATCATTTCCTCATTCCACGAAGGCCTCATCGGCCATTATTAATAAAGGCTCATGTTATCATATTATCATTGTCCATTTCAAGCATACGCATTCATAGGAGAGCTTAGAAGTAGTCGGCCCCTCTTGGACGCTCATCTCCTCGGCCCCTTATGTAGTGTTCGAGCGAATGCCGACCACACTTGGTGAGCTGGGCGAATGATTCCTTTTGGCGAGCTAGGCTCACTAACCTCCGCATTTGATTAACGGTTCTTATTGGATGATTCAGCCTCTCGAGGATTCTGGATTACCGTTCCTATGAGATGAGCTATATTATCTCTCTTCCCGTCTCTCATATTGGATGATTCGGCCGCTTGGGATTCAGGATTACCGTTCCCATGTATCGAGCTGTATTATCTCCTATTCATTTCATCTTGGACGATTCGACCGCTTGGGATTCTGGATTACCTTTCCCTTGTATCGAGCTGTAACACAATCTGTAAGTGTATCAACTACTCTAATTAAAGAAAATGCGGAAGCTAAAGAACACAGAGGATAATTTTTGCGTAGGTTGTGTTAACGAACAACCTACACGGCAGCCTTACGGCCAAAAAGAATAATCAAAATAAGTGTTGTGTTGCTACAATGTTTAGCACCACACAACATCAACACTTCTTACAAAAAACACTAAACGTATGATTTTAGAAGACTAAAAATCATACACACTAAACTACGAAATTAATCTGCAAAAATCTCTATCTCTAACAGAAAAACTGTAACGAGTATTTATATAGATAGTTTATGGGCTTGAATTCTTTAATCTTTGTAACTGCCAGCCCATGCATCCTAAATTCTCTCAACTGTTGTCGTGCTCCGCAAGATCCGCCTGGAATTGTGGAAACTACTTCATACAGTTTGTTGACTCCGGTATTTGTGGAAATAGATTTCCACTGGCCGCAAAGTTCTCAACCGCCTAGCATGACTTGGTCTTCTCCAGTCATCGTGCATTCTTCAGGCATACCAAGTCAAACGTCCACGTGGCTGTCAAGCTGTAATGCTGAGTCAGCGTCAGCTGTTATGTTGAGCTTTGAGCTAGGTCAACAATCATCCTGTGAAGAACACAAAAACACACATGTTAGGTTTAACATAATAAACAACAATATAAAATGCCTAACAAACTCCCCCTGTTTTTGTGCCTTTCTTCACAACACCTTCTTCTTTGAAGCTCCCCCTATGTCTATGCCTGCAAAACAACTTTACAAACAACCAGCAAACAATATAGACATAATAACAGCACAGATATGGTAAGCATCACAGATATGATAAGCAACAATCAAACATTCATGGCATTTTAAAAAGAAGTGCTGCCGCAAAATAAGAACGATCGTTTAACATCCACATCCACCACATCAAAAAACATAAAAGTAAATTGTTTTAAAAACATCCCACATCTGTTTTTAATCTTGACCACACACGGTCATCACAACAAAAGTTCCTCTTCTTCATCCTCACACGCGTCTTCTCCCTCTTCTTCCGGGTCCCCGGCTGCGTCACCTGCGTCACCCCTTGTGGCTTCTGCTAGCGGTTCTCCCCCTTGTTGTGAAGGGAGGCAAGCTTGAAGAGAGGCAGTGAGGGCATTCAGAGCACCAATTAACTGTAAAACAGTCGGTGGTGGCTGCTGAATGGAAGCGGGGCCAGGGGTGACATCCTCAGGATTAACCCATGGCAGGTCAGCAACCTTGCTTTTGCTAAAAAGAGAGTGATGGATAATGTATACTGGAGGAGGAACAGCCTCATGGCTTCTAGCAATGGACGTAAACCCTTGGTGCTTCAGTACCCTGCAAATTAGAGAGCAAAACGGGAGGGAGCTAATCTGCGGTTTGACAGAGAGAGTGACGAGCTGATCAAAAATAATCTGACCCAAGTTGTATGGCCTGTTGAGTCCCAGCTGATAGAGCAACATCCCATGTTGCTGTGTTACCACAGTAACAATGGACGACACTATCCAATTGTAAGTCAGAACCCGGTGGAGAACTGAATAAAGATGTGTAAGCGAAGAGGACTTCATGGGCTGAGTCCACTTGGAATGTTTACCACCAGTGATCAGCTTCGCAACAATGTCCAGATTGGGGACAATGTCACTCTCACGGTTTGGCAGACCAAGGGCGGTGTTGATTGACTCCGCAGAAAAATCAAAGATATAATTGTACAAATATACCTTTCCAAACTTGGAAGACGAGCGATCACCAAATGAACGATTGAGATTGCAATAGAAATGTCTCACCACAGACTTAACCAAAGGAGGAAGTTCAAAGACTGCAAATTGTTTTCTTCAAAAGTGGTTTCATCCACCGAGCGTTCACTCACACAAGGAACATTCTGTAAGCGTGTCCACTTGACTGCCACAGCGTCATCGTAGAATTGGAGATTGAGAGCTTGTTCCACATCCAAAGGAAGATAGGGATCCTCGGAGGGCTCCAAAATTTGTACCACCACTTTGCCTTTGGCGGCGAGAGTGGCTGAAGAAGTGGGTTCCACCTTTACCTCAGCGTCAGATAGAAGTCGCTGGCGCTTAGGCACTGAAGAGACTTCGTCCTCACTGTCGTCTTGGACGACAACAGTGGGGATGGGATCTTGGGACTTCTTGTGCCGTCTATTGAGGGCTGATAGTCTTGAACCCCTTGTAGCGGGCTTGCGAGCGAGAGGTGTGGGCGGAGTGGAGGATCGAGACGCTGGACCGTTTTCAACTAGTGCAACTGTAGTATCTGGTGGAGCAGTTGTGATATCCACAGGCGGATCAACATGAACGGCCTCAGTAATGACCGGAGGAGGAGTAGGGACAATTTCAGCGGGTGAAGTTTCTACCGGAACAGCAGCGGGAGGAGGAGGTTCCACCGAAGGGGGCGGAATATCAACTGAAACAGACGGCATTGCGACCGCTGGAGGTGCAGGGACCGGTTGGAGTGTCTGGAGGATAGTAGTGTTTGCTGCTAACAGTGCTTGGAGAAGTGCTGTGATATCGGGAGTAGGAGGAGACGCCATGTTTGTGAGCGGGAAGGAAGAATGAGAGAGAAATTTGAGGGTTTTGGATGAGGGTTTTGGAATGGAAAAAGGGAGATGTTTTATTTTATGAAGTTTCAAGAAAGCGTATCAGTCTTGGGAGGCGTGCGGATATGGAAGAGAGAGGATAGGGGTTTCTAGGGTTTTGGTGTGACAGAAAAAGGTAATGATGGCAAACAGACTGGCGATGGTTGGATTCAAAAAAAAGGAGAGACGTTGCCATTTCACTTCCACCCCAAAAACACGCTACATGACAGTTATAACCCACTACCACAAGAGAGATACGGATGTTGAGGGGAACATACTTGATTATGTGAAAGCAAAAACACAGGATTGCTGACATGCACGGAAAAACATTTTGGAGAACAAAATTTTGAGAACAACCAGTCCAACTTGCTCTGTTGTGTCAACGATTGTTGCAACATCCACCTGGCTTAGAGAGAGAAAATATGTGCAGAACTACAAGAATTCAAGGGTTAGTGAGTGTAGAGTGCATCGTCGCAGCGAACGCCGTGCCCCTAGCCTTTCACCCTCGAAAGCAGTCGCAGTTGCAATCCTTTTGTAAGGTAGCATCGTCGTAGCGAGCGCCGTTCCCCCCAAACTACTTGGATTGTTTACCACACAGTTACATATAAAACATATAGATAAATGCTAGGTTTCAGAATATAGAATATGTTGACTAAAATATACCAGCAAGTTAGACACAACAAGCTACACCCTTGATATAGAAGATAGAAAATGGATATGAGGGTGTAGCACAACACACATTTTAATGAAAAAAGCAAAGGCCAAGAGATTTCCGTAAAAATGCAAATCTCTCATGATCTAAGGGTTTTGTAAAGATGTCAGCAACTTGGTTCTCCGTTTTCACATACTCAAGCTTGATTACCTCATGTTCCACTAGCTCTCTAATGAAATGGTGTCTTATGTCAATGTGCTTTGTTCTTGAGTGTTGAACAGGATTTTTGGAAATGTTTATGGCACTCATGTTGTCGCAGTACACAACCAGGTCATTGTTGTCTAGCCCATAATCACTAAGCATTTGTTTGAGCCACAGCAGTTGTGTGCAACAACTGCCTGCTGCCACATACTCAGACTCAGCAGTGGATAAGGAAACACAATTTTGCTTACGGCTGTGCCATGACACAATGTTATTTCCTAGATAAAAATACCCTCCACTCGTACTTTTTCGATCATCAACATCTCCAGCCCAGTCCGAGTCACTGAAACCTGTCAAGCTTATATTCATGTGTTTAGAGAATATGTTGGGAACCCTGAGGTTTTAGTGTTAATGATGGTATCTCGAAACACACTTAGCTTGTTTAGAGCATAATCTGTTTTTCATGTAAAACCAGATCACTGGAGATAAGGTGAATTTGGCTATGGAACAGACTAGGAGATGACTTAAGATGTAAGGGAAAATATTCCTATAGAAGTCAATCTCAAGTTAGTATAGGATGAAGGTCAAGATCTCACGCAAAAAGGAATCGATCTGCTGTAACAGATAGCGACCAGATCGATGACCAGATCGATGCCTACAGCGATGAACCAGAACGATTGAGTCATCAATCCATCAGCTGACATCATCCTACACATCATATACACTTGCCACGGCAAGATCAAAGTCCATCCAATAGGGATTGGAAAGAAGATCTTCGTTTAAACATATATAAGGAAGAGACCGTTAGCAATCTGCTTCCCATAAATTAAAGATTGAGTCAACCTTTCCTATATGGCAAGAACAGATATGATGGAATCCATTGATTGGCAATATACCATCTATCTCACGCCAATCAACAACGGCTAGGATTTCAAATTCAATGCCTATATAGTTGAAGACAAAATCTGGAAAAATAGAGAACACACGCGCGAGCTATACTGCTATTATTCTTCCAAGCACTCTGCATTCCAGACTTAGAGCTTCAACATCTTGTGATTCTACATCACACCAACCACCTCGATTCAAGTCTGTCTTGTCGAGAGAAAGAAGATCACCCTGCTAGCTAGTAGTTTTCTAGTGGTAATGTAGAGGTAATCTGTTATAAAGGGACACGACCCTTCATTCGTGCATAAGTATCATTCTAGTTGTGATTGATACTTGTGACTCGTTCTCCACGAGTATAAAGAAGCAGAGTATCCTAGTAGTGGATAATCTGGTCTAGTTTTGACCAGATCGTGGACGTAGGGATTTC
>JAPKLX010000345.1:96487-135328 GCA_026898415.1 Leonotis leonurus | reverse complement strand
TCAAGTAAAACTGAAAAGTTAGTATTTGGTGTATTCCCCCCCCCCCCCCTCATACACCAAACCTTGCTCTTTCGGGACCAACAGAATAATATGCCTAGATCAATAGTTCCAGCAACATACCTGATGATTCGTTTAACAGCTTTGAGATGAGAAGTTTTGGGTTTAGCTTGATACCTGGCACACACACATACGCTAAACATCAAATCTGGACGAGTGGCTGTTAGGTACAACAAACTCCCTATCATTGATCTGTAGAGTGTTGGGTTAACATCTTCTCCAGCATCATCTTTAGCTAACTTTTCTGTAGAGCCCATAGGAGTCTTCATGTGTTTCGTACCTTCAAGGTTACATCTCTTGATCATCTCCTTGGCATATTTGCTTTGAGAGATAAAGATGCCATCTTGTCCTTGTTTAACCTGTAGTTAAAGAAAGTATGTGAGTTTGCCCACCACGCTCATCTCAAACTTAGTAGACATTGCACCTGAAAAATCAGTTAACATGTTACGTGATGTAGAACCAACAATCATATCATCAACATAAATTTGAGTAATAAGAATGTGTTGATCTTCCCTTTTGATGAACAATGTCCGGTCAGCAGCACCTCTCACGAACCCGTACGTGAGGAGGAAATGTGTGAGATGCTCATACCAAGCTCGTGGTGCTTGTTTGAGCCCATATAGAGCTTTCTTCAATCGGAAAACGTGGTCCTGTTTGTGAGGGTCCTCAAAACCTTTTGGTTGTTCCACGTATACCTTCTCCTTTAACTCACCATTAAGAAATGCTGCCTTCACATCCATCTGGTATAGATTGATGTTGAGGTAACATGCGACTGCAAGCAACAATCGAATGGATTCGAGTCACGCTACTGGTGCAAATGTGTCATCAAAGTCGACTCCTTCGACTTGAGTGTACCCTTGAGCTACTAATCGTGCTTTGTTACGCACAACAGTTCCCTTCTCATCAGACTTGTTTTTGAAAATCCACTTTGTTCCAATAACATTTTTGTTTACTGGCCTGGGAACAAGATACCAAACATCACTACGCACAAACTGATTTAGTTCTTCATGCATAGCATTTATCCAGAACTCATCAGTTAGTGCTTCCTTCACATTTTTTGGTTCAAACTTAGAGACGAAACATGTTACGCCTTCAACTGTGGAGCATACGGAATACAAACACGCCATTTCTCTATAGTGGATTGGCTGTTTTCATCGGGTCTGAACACCATCCTCAATGTTTCCAATGACTTGAGTTAGTGGGTGATTCGTTCTTACTCGTCCCGAAGGTTCTCTGCGGGGAGTGATCTCTTGAGGCTCATGTAGTTCTTCTTCTTATGCGAGATATTCTAGCATCAAACATATTAGTAATACGAGAAAACATATTCTTAAACACCTCAAATGTTTCAGATTTCTCACGTAAAAAATATGTCCATGTAAACCTAGAGAAATCATCTACCACAACTAGAACATACCTTTTACCACCAATGCTTTCAACTTCCATGGGTCCTACAAGATCCATATGTAGAAGTTCAAACATCGGTTGGTCCTAAAGTGTTGTTCATTGTGTTGTAAGGTAGGATGTGAGGCATGTAAATATTTTCTTCGTTGACAGTCCCCACAAATGATCTGGTCTGCATTCCCAAGTTTGGGTAAACCTCACACAGCATTCATCTTGATTAACCTGCCAAGATTTTGAAAGTTAGTATGACCTAATCTTTTATGCCAGAGTATAATCAACTTGAGCCTTGTTGCATTTCACATGATTAGTCATGTAACAATTGTCTGTTGACCTTTGACCTGTCATGACACATAAGTTCTTGTTGTTGTAAACTTCACATGCATCTTTAGTGAATTTTACAAGAAAGTTACCATCACACAGTTGACTTATACTAATCAGATTTTCCATAAGTCCTTGCACATGATAAACATTCGTTAAAGCAGGTAAACCAGGAACAATAATTATACCTTTCCTTACAATTTTACCTTTTGAGCCTCCCTCGAAGGAAACATTTCCTCCATCATAAGTCTCATAATTTGAAAAGAATGTTCTGTTACCTGTTATGTGGCGAGAGCATCCGCTGTCAAAATACCAAGAACCTGAAATGTCAGTTTTCAATGCTGTGTACACAACATTACACGTTAGATCAGACTTCTTAACCCATATCATCTTGGGTTGTTGTGACATCACAGAATATGTCTTGTCATCCCTTTTCTTTTGATAACAAAAGGTTTTATATGACTTGGTTTCAAACAATAATGGCATATATATTTCCTTTTATGTCGTTTACTCTTCTTCTTACCTCTCTTACATTTTCTTGATTGAAAGATGTTTTGTTGTGGCTGTGTTGGCGGGTCTGCAATCACACCATCAGCTTTGGCAGTTGATGTTTCTCCTCCAGATGTGGACCCTTTGCACAGCACAGTGGGTGCCGCATACCCGAGTCCTCTCTTGCTTGGGTTTGCGCTGTCCATGATCTCTTGAAGTGTGTACGTACCTGTATTCCACTTGCGGATGGTACGTTCTGCCTCCTCAAGTTTGGTATTCACTTTGGTGAGCTCTATGTCACGTTGTGTGATCAATGCCTCCTGTTTTGCTTGCACTTCCTTGAGTCGTGTTACCTCAACTGTTGCGGTCAGCAGATTTTTTGCTTGATGTTTCCATTTTCCCAACAGCTCATCGTACAGCCTTTTCAACTCTTGAATTATTGAGAAGGCATTGCTATCACACTCTTCAGCACAAGCAGAATCTATGTCATCCTCAACATTTCCTGTATCATCAACAGAGGCATTTAAGCAAAACAATGTAGCATAGTAGTTAGAGTCATACCGTTCAGAAAAGGTGTCTGCATCTATGTTTTGGCCTGTGTAGTCCTTAGAGGGCATTGTTACATGCAGTGCTACACTTTCAAATAATTTCTCATCAATGTCTTCAAAGAACTCATGCTCATCTTCGTTCCAGGATACCCAGTAAGATTTTCTCCTTTTTCGAAGTGTGTTGGCACACTGATTTGCAAAGTGTCCAAATCCTTTACACTCATGACATTGTACACTGTCGAGTTTAGAGGAACTGTACTTGAACACTTCGTTTTGAATGTTGTTCCTAACAGGGGGTCTTCTCTGATTGTTGTCGTTCTTTGGGGGATCATAATACTCCAAACGTGCTATATCTTTCCCTTTGGACTTTTCTTTGGTTTTGTCACGATTGAATCCTCTCACCATACGATTGAACTTCCTGGTGATCATGGCACATCATCTCCATCACGGATTTCTTCCACTTCTTCAGATTCACTAGAGTCCATTTGTTCCAGCAGCTTACTGCATGAAGGTGATGATCCTGAACCTGCAGTGAGAGCCATTGTTTTCTTCTTGGGAAAGGTCCCTATTGCTTCGTGATTCATCTCATAGGTTTTAAACGAATTCATGAGATCTGTGAATTCCAGTGCATTCACTCCTTGCACTGTTTCAATGGCTGTTACCTTCATGTCAAATCTAGGTGGCAATGTTCGAAGTGCTTTGGAAACAAGAACCTTGTTGCTCAGTGGGTCTCCTAGGTCTTGACACACATTAGCTATGTCGAGAATCTTTTTCATGTAGCTAGAGATATCTTCATCTTCCTCCATCTTCATATCCTCGAATTGAGAGGCGAGAATACGTAGACGAGATTGCTTGACACTCTTATCACCCTCACAGTGTCTTTGGAGAATATCCCAAGCATCTTTCGCACACACACAGTTCTTGATTAATTTGAACATGTTTGTGTCGACAGCTGAGATTATAGCATTTAGTGCACAATCATCAAGAGTGGCAGCTTCAATTTGATCACGTGACTAAGCGGTTTGTGGTATTGGTACACAATCACCATCTGCATCAGTTTGTTTTGGTGGTGACCACCCATTCTCCACAGAAATCCATGCTTGTCTATCAAGAGACTTGATATAAGAGCGGGTACGTGACTTCCAGCAATAATAATTCGAGCCATCCAAGATTGGAGGTCGAAATGCTCCGGTGCTGTTCGGATCCATCTTCGCGTTAGAGCTGTGATACAGTCAAGACCACACTCAGTGTATCGAGTGATGGCTCTGATACCACTTGTAAGTGTATCAACTACTCTAATTAAAGAAAATGCGGAAGCTAAAGAACACAGAGGATAATTTTTGCGTAGGTTGTGTTAACGAACAACCTACACGGCAGCCTTACGGCCAAAAAGAATAATCAAAATAAGTGTTGTGTTGCTACAATATTTAGCACCACACAACATCAACACTTCTTACAAAAAATACTAAACGTATGATTTTAGAAGACTAAAAATCATACACACTAAACTACGAAATTAATCTGCAAAAATCTCTATCTCTAACAGAAAAACTGTAACGAGTATTTATAGAGATAGTTCATGGGCTTGAATTCTTTAATCTTTGTAACTGCCAGCCCATGCATCCTGAATTCTCTAAACTGTTGTCGTGCTCCGCAAGATCCGCCTGGAATTGTGGAAACTACTTCATACAGTTTGTTGACTCCGGTATTTGTGGAAACAGATTTCCACTGGGCGCAAAGTTCTCAACCGCCTGGCATGACTTGGTCTTCTCCAGTCATCGTGCATTCTTCAGGCATACCAAGTCAAACGTCCACGTGGCTGTCAAGCTGTAATGCTGAGTCAGCGTCAGCTATTATGTTGAGCTTTGAGCTAGGTCAACAATCATCCTGTGAAGAACACAAAAACACACATGTTAGGTTTAACATAATAAACAACAATATAAAATACCTAACACAATCAAGTAATGAAGTTCTTAAACTCTCGAAGTAATTAGTCAGGTTAACTGAAAAGTTTGTATTTGGTGTATTCCCCCCCCCCCCCCTCCCCTTCATCATACATCTCATGACAGACATATTTTGCATATAAATATTGAGAGGTTTCACTTTGAGATAAGTTCTATGTGTTGTTTCTTAGAACGCAGTCTCGGAAATTAGTTATTTCTTAATTTGTGACGATGACATTAGTATACACAACTGTTTATACGCAGCTTTAACTCATTTGCACTTGTGGGTTTTCCATAACCCTATAAAGTAATGTCTTGAGCAGTAGTTATTGGTTTAGCGAGAAGTACTTGATTGTCAATTACATGGAATTACGTCTCGGTAATACGAATTGATTAAATTCACGTGAGGTGTTCAGAAATGTTTGTTGCATAAGTAACCCGTCCAGTTCAAATTTATATCTTATGCAATAATTTAAGTCCGAACAAGATCACTCACGATAAATATATTAATTAATTATGAGTTGTCAGCAAACTCGATTAATTAATAGCCTGGTTTATGGCTATTGTAATCACATGGGGGTTGACTGTGATCTTATTTATATATCATGATTTTCCATAATATGTTATTATCCATGTTAAAAAGTTTTCAATGAAAAATAACTAAGCGATAATTTTGATTGCATTTTAATTAATTTTAATTTGCTAAGATTATATATGGTTTCCATGAGACGATCTTTTCGTGAAGTAACTTGTTTTGATTCCAAGCGGGATCTACCAGTTCACGTGATAAAATTTCTAAATGAGGACAACATGGAGGTGGCAGCAGACCCAGGTGTGAAAGCAACAATTCTGGAATCAGTGAAAGCAGCAGTCGACATCTCCAAGTTTAGGGTATTAGGCCTCAAAAGTTATTAAGTCAATATTAGATTAGTCTCAAAATCTCCTCTGAGCGGAAACAATATCTCATTTGCGATTGTTGGTAATTTAAATACAAGAGGAGATTGATGAGATAACAACAATAATAACATGTAATTGAAATCTAATACAAATTACATTAATTAGAACAAAACAAAATTAGCCAAGTCGAGGAGTCCTCTATCCGCAAGACAAGATACTCCCCGGTAGTGCTCTCGGATCTAGTGTGTCGTCTCCAAAGAGAAAACGACTTCATCTCGGAAGGTGACAGCACCGCGGACCTACCGAGTTTTGGCGAATTGGAATGTGGCAAGGACTGAGCTCTCGACAATGTTGACGCAAATTTTTGCAAAATAAAATTTTATGTTTTGCAAATTTTTTCCAAAAACTTAAAATTTTTTAATGCAAAGACGCATCATATATATAGACAACTCTCACTCCTAGAGTTAATACTAGAAATGTCTGCTTGAATGTCATCAAGACAGTAGTAGCAGTTACTGGAGTTACTACTAACTTGATGCTGGAATCAATGTCGCGTTAAATGTCATCAAGACAACAGTGGTATTTTTGGGAGTTACAACCAACTTGGATGAATCTAGACACATTCATCCACTCGATGCAACTCGAGAATGTATCTAGACATTCCCTTAACTACATGCAAGCCCAGCTTAATTGGGTCACATTTGTCGGGCCCCAAACAATTGATCCAACAAGATCTTTTGGGTTAGCCCAAACCAAACCCAAGTTCAACCCATAATTTCATAACAAGTGAAAAATTTAATCCACTATTTCTCACTCACCGAGAATCGGTTTAGAGAATGTGTTGTTCCCGGAATAGCCAGGTTTGGTGTATGAAGGGGGGGGGGAGAGAATACACCAAATACCAACTTTTCTAATTTACTTGTCCAAGTAGACTCTTTTCTGAGTTGGTTCTGAGAGATTTTAACTTTGTGAGAGGTTTCTCTTCAACAGAATTGTGTGCGGAAGATGGTGAATTTAGTTGGTTGCTCTTAATGAAAACCTTGTTTAGTCCAAGTGTTCTTTAGCAGGGTAGGTTTATAGAATAAGAATGTATATGAGAATGTTGGGTTAGTGAATAAAATGACTAGATATAAAATGCATAAATTCAATAACACAGTCAATTTTACGTGGTTCGGGAAACCCCCTACGTCCACGATCCAATCAATCAAGACTGGAAATTCACTTCTAGGATTCTCAATACTCGTTGAGTATGAGCCACGAATATAAGTCGAAGCTAGACTGTATCCATGCACGAATTATGAGTCGTCTCCTTTACAACTTACAGAGAAACTTCGCCTTCAACACTTCATGATCAAAGCCTAGACAACTACTAAAATTTGAAGGAAGTAAACTTCTAACTTCTCTATAAGACAAACTTGAATCGAGATTACAATTTAAAGTTTTCTGAGATAAACGATGTTGCTTTGAAGAACAGTATGCAAGAACTTTGATATGTTCACTCTTTGAATGCTTAAATGTAGGTGAATAAATCTGGACAGAGTGACGGCTCTTGATAGTTGAATTATCATACTTTTCATACTTTGAATCAAATCTTTTATATGTGCAGAATTAAAATTCTGACCATTGGGTTGATTGGCAAAACAATCAATGTTTCATCGTTGCTGAAGATCTTTGTTTCCATAAATTGAGTCTTGCCTTGGGAGTAGATTGGAATGTCCATGATTGAGTTGAAGTAATCCTTGATTGATCTCATTCCTTTAATAGAGACTGGCTGGATAAGAATATGATGTTCGTCCTCTTTTGTTGATGTTCAACGATTACTTCTTATCTCAGAGATCAGCTTCTCTTTTGAGGGGTAAGCCTTCTTCTGGATCAGAACAACATAGTGAACCTGATGACTCCTATAGGTCAGAACTTATAGAGGTGTTATGTCCTTTACAATTTGTCATCATCTAAACCTGATCTAGAAATTGGCAACCTATGGTTAAAATCTTATAATTCGATCTTGCCCTTACAATAAACCAATTATAACAAGTAAATCTATAAGGCTTGCTCTTCTATTAGATAAGGTCCAGAATAAGATGACCTTCTGTGTTACAGCAAAGGCAAGTCTAAGCAACAAATGAATGAAAAATCCTAAGTGTGTTTCAAGAGAATATCATCAAAATTATTTATAAGGGTTCCCAACAGAATGTGAATATACCATGATCATCTACACGAAACGTACATCGATCTTACAACATTTAATTATACTAAATTAAATGTTATGTCACTTAAACATACGGTCAAACATTCATAACCAACCACTTAAATGTTATATCATCATCAAGTCAAACATCCATGAATAACAATGATTCCAACATTATTGATATCATCTTTTATGGAATCGATCCCCTTTGACTGTACAAGAATATTTGGAGCTAAGCATACCTGGAAGCACAAAAAAACATACAATATTCATTCCTGGTAAGTGTACTCATACTGTCATGTTACATTGTCTTGTTTCCTAATGTTGCTTGGTTCTTTAAACATGTCTACTCAAGCATTTCTTAGGTTAACAACTATTAGTCTAATAGAGGCATGCTAACACAGAGGCTGCTAATAAGGTGCTAGTTCTCCAAACATTAGCATATCTTGAAACACATTACATATTAAACATTTCTAAATGAATTGAAGTGCGAACTCAAGTTGAACTCACAAGTGTTTTTCAAATTTAATTGAAGAGAAGAAATATAACCACAATTTATCACTACAAGAATAATCTAAACTGATTACAGATGTTTCCGAGAACATCCATTAGAATAAGATTTGGGCCAAAAATTAGAATACATTTAGAAAAATTAAACTTCAATCGAAGATAAGAAAATTCAAGGATTTAATAATTATCAAACAATCGATAAAGAAGTTTTCATTTTGTACATTCTAAATCTTAAATTAGTAATTGCATCTAATTTATAAAAATCTTAATTATTTGTAACTTTCCATTTCTAAAATGGAATAAGATAAAGATAAACCTTATTCCATAATATTTACACGAGGTTCCTATGTCCTCGAGCGCGCTTAATTTATCCATGATTTATGTTTCATATTTCATTTCGTATGTAGATTTTGATTGTGTTGGCTAAAGCGGGCTTGAGATCAATTAGAATAACGCAAACACATTTGAGAACTATAATTATTATAACCAAGAGAAATGTAAATGAAACACAACCCACAAAAGGCAAATAAATATTATATATTTGTTTCATCATAATCTGAAAAACAAATAATACGAATACATGATTTATTTTTTCCAATCATACTTCTTCGTGAAGAGCTTGGGTTCTTGGCTACCAGAGAAATAAATACCATCACTCCTTGCTTCCCAAATGCACTTGCCCCTCAAACAATATTCTGGACTTGATTGCAATGTAAAAACAACAAAATTATTATAAACTCCTATCTTAAGCCACCTAAGATTACAGAAGAATAAGGTTCTGCCATGATACCCATCGCAAAAACTATAATTATAGTCATAGTTTGTGTTATATTGTGATTCCCAAGATTGTTGTCTTTGGATTTACAATTCATGCTAAGAAGGTCAGGTGTTGGAAGCCTATTGATAATGTGAACCTCGTATAGATCTATGAAGAAACATTTTTTTGCTTCCACTTGTAGAGAGATAATGGTGGCAAAAAAAAGAAAATTAACAATGGAGGTTTTCATGGTGAGATTATAATATTAACAAATTGTTGGTCCCGAAAGAGCAAAGTTTGGTGTATGGGGGGGGGGGGAATACACCAAATACAAACTTTTCAGTTTACTTGACAAAATTACCAGAGAGTTCAAGCTATTCTGTATAAGAAATTGCTCGGCAGATGACTAAACAGATTGATACACAGAACGATACCAATTTAGTCCAAACAGATTACTCTCTTAGTGAAGACACTTAGTCAATAATAAGATCGATCTTATTACTTTCTAAGTATTGTGTGTGCGGAATAATGGTGGATTTAGTGATTGCTCTTGTTTAGAAAACCTTAGGAATTTTTCAGATCGTTAAGCAGATTGATTGAGATGCAAATTTATATGAAAGTGCAGATGGTTAGAATAATAAACAGCTGAAAATAAATATGCATGAAAGTAAAGAACACAGCTGTTTAACGTGGTTCGGGAAATCCCTACGTCCACGATCTGGTCAAAACTAGACCAGATTATCCACTACTAGGATACTCTGCTTGTTTATACTCGTGGAGAACGAGTCACAAGTATCAATCAAAACTAGAGAGATACTTATGCACGAAGTAAGGGTCGTGTCCCTTTAGAACAGATTACCTCTACGTTACCACTAGAAACCTACTAGATAGCAAGGTGGTCTGCTTCTTCTCGACAAGACAGAGTTCAATCGAGGTTGAGTTGGTGTGATGAAGAATCACAATTCTTTTGAAGCTCTTAGTCTGGATCAAAGTAGATGGCTCTAGAGAATGTAGATAGTATAGCTCGCGTGTGTGTTATCACTTTTGTCCAGATTTGAACTTCAAATATATATAGGCATTGAATTTTGAAAATTCTAGCCGTTGTTGATTGGCGTGAGATTTATGGTATATTGCCAATCAGTAATGTCCATCATATCTCTTCTTGCCATGTAGAAAACGTTGACTCAATCTTCAAGATATGGAAAGCAGATTGCTAACGGTCTCTTTCCTTCTATTGAAGATTCTCTTTCCAATCCCTGTTGGATAGACTTCAGTTCTGACGTGGCAAAAAGCATATGATGTGTAGGATGATGTCAGCTGGTGGATTGATGATTCAATCGATCTGGTGCCTCGCTGTAGATATCGATCTGGTCGCTGTCAGTTACAGTAGATCGATTCCTTTTGGCGTGAAATCTTGACTTTCACACTATACTAAGTTGAGATTGACTTCTAGAGGAATATTTCATTTACATATCAAGTCATCTCCTAATCTGTTCCATAACAGGATTCACTTTACATCTAGTGATCTGTTTTACATGTAGAACAGTTTTAACTCTAAAACAACTAAGTGTGTTTCGAGAGACCATCATCAAAACTAGATATATTGGGGTTCCCAACACAAATTATAACAATCTTTAATCTTCTTATGTTCTAAAACGGCTAAGTGTGTTTCGAGAGACCATCATCAAAACTAGAAATTGGGATGTATTTATAGGACTAAGATAGATATAGAAATGTTAATTATTAATTTCACATTATTTAAGAATTATTTTAGGAATGTGAAATAAACATGTCTTAAAAGGAATTAGGAATGTCTAATAATGCCACACTTAAAAAATATTCCTTATCCAAATTGCATAATTTCACACGATTTGAAATATATTCGGGAAAGATGTACATGTTGGGTAATGCATTAATTGTTGGAAAGTGAACTCCAGCACATCTCGGAGGGTCGGTCCTCCATGTATCGTACCCGAGAGATCTTATGGGAGTGCAGTCTGCCAGTCGAAATGTGCCTGCACTACCATTGTTGACGAGAGGTTAAAAGAATTGATTAGTACTACTCATACCAACATGGTGCATCATCTTTTCAAGTGACCCCTTAGTAGAAACTCCAAGGTTAAGAGTGCTTAACTTGGAGCAATACTATGATGTGTGACCTACTGGGATGTGTCCTGGGTCAGCCTTACTGACAAAGCAGGTTGGAAAAGAAAGTGTTGGTGAGTGGGGCCAGTATGTCAATTCTGATGGGCGCTCCCGATCCAACATTAATTAAGGAGAAATTATAGTAATGTATTTTGTTTTAGAAAATGTGTACTGAAATGGAATGTATAATAATACAACAATTCAAAAATATCCCTTATCCAAAATTGCATAATTTCACACGATTTTAAAATATTTGGGAATGACATACATGTTGGGTAATGCATTAATTTTGAAGAAATTAAGGTAATGTATTTTTTTAGTAAATGTGCACTGAAATGGATTGTATATTAATAATACAACAATTCAAAAATATTCCTTATCAAAATTGCATAATTTCACACGATTTGAAAAATATTTGGGAATGACGTATAGGGCTGGAAGTTCGGATCGGTTATTTCAGATAATTGCTAACCGAATCAAAATTTTCGGTTAACCGATAACCGCAATTTTCGGATAGCGGATCAGTTATCAGATAGTGTTTTTGGTAATTTTCGGTTATCGGTAATAACCAAAATAACCGAAATTTTAATTTAAAATTTATATATTTTATTTTTATAAATGTATTTTACATTTTTAATAATTATTTAATATTTATTTTTATATACTTATTTTTTATTTCTAATAATTATTCCATATTTATTACAAAATTGAAAAATAAATAAATAAAAATATAATTGATATTAAAATTTATTTAATTTTAATTTTAATTTTAATTTTAATTTTTAATAAAAAATTCGGTTATTTCGATTATTTTGGTTATTTCGGATAACTGATTTAACTAACCGAACGGTTAGCGGATAACCAAAATTCGTAATTCGGTTCGGTTTCGGATAGTGATTTTTGGGTAAATTCGGTTCGGTTAACCGCAAATTTCGGTTCGGTTATTCGAACCGCACCGAACTTCCACCCTTAATGACGTACATGTTGGGTAATGCATTAATTATGGAAAAATTATAGTAATATATTTTTATTTTATTTTTTTGAAAATGTGCACTAAAATGGAATGTCTAATAATACCACAATTTAAAATTATTCCTTATCCAAATTTCATAATTTCACACGATTTGAAAAATATTTGGAAATAACATCATGTTGGGTAATGCATTAATTATGGAGAAATTATAGTAATGTATTTTTTTGAAAATATGCACTGAAATAAAGCTTGAATTTAGTAACTCATAATTTGAAACATGGTGCATGAGTATGCATTCTACCTCTAGACCTATGCAATTTTAATATTGAGTTACATCGTATTGTTTGGATGTGTATATGTGATAACAATGTTAATCGCAAAGTTACTTAATTTGGAAATGACATAAATTTGGAGTATACGCTAAATATTTTCAAAAAAAACGTACCATAAAAAATAATGAAGAACTGTTCAAATATACATGTACTTTCATTTTAAATATCAATTTAGTTTTATTATATTGAAGGAACTAACTAGAAATATCTATGAGGTTTGCATATGTAAAATACATGCAATTTACTAATACTTGTTCATAAAAACTCATAAAATACTTGTGTTCCTTGAATAAAATCTGGTAGTTCTTAACTTTAGATGTCATTTTAATTTCAAATTATTCTTATTTTACCTTGATATATAAACTAATTAATTGATAAACATTATAGTATTTATGTTGGATGAAATGTCAAATAATTTAAATATTAATAAATTCAATATAAAAGATATTATTTGATAATGATCGAGAAAAGATATTCAACGAAACAATATATTACTTTACTATGTGCAAGAGAATGTTTATAACTCCAAGTTTTTAACCAAGAGACGACATATTAAGATTACTTTGTTTAATTAATGAATTATAAAGAAAATATAAATATTATATTATTTAATTTAACTTCAAATTAACCTATAATTGGATAATAGATTGTGGAATAATTTAGAGCTTGAACTACTTTTGGTTAACACTATGTGTTCTTAGTATATTAATGTTACTATAACATTTAAAACAATACAACCTTTGCAATCATCCATGAAAGAACCTCTATGCAAGAGGATTGTCTCATGGTCTTAAAGTTGCACAATCCATGTCCGAAACAATCTATGTCTGAAACCGTCCAAAACAGTTTCCATTGAAAAATGTAGCTTGAATTATTGTTGATGCTTGTTGAGGATCATGCTTCTTGAAATTTAGGGAATAACTCTCAACTAATCTCATCTCATAATTTTAACATCATCCATTTATTTAAACATCTTCAGTTTATTCAAATCTGTTTAAACTGCAACACATGTATATAAGCTATAGAAAGAATATGAACACGTGAAGGAAGTGAAACATTATATATAATGTTAAGTTTAGAGAGTCTAAGTCCAGCTTCAAGGCAGGCTCCGAGAATGTTGGATGTACACATAATGTTTACAACATCAAAAATTTACCAACATTTCATTCAACACGCCGTTGAGTCAATATTGACTCTACATATGTCCCGATCGCACTCTACTAAAGATAGCAAAGTCGGGGAAACCGTGACTAAGGGGATGTAATAAAGAAGTGGGAAAGAAATGTAGATAATACGATGTTGAATATATGATTAAAGCATCGATAGAAAGTGGTTCATAACATGAAAATGGGTACAAGATAACTGATACAAAATACTTGAGTCAATGAACAAAGAAATCTCAATTGAAAACTTTTGTTAGCAAAGCTAACCCTGGAATATTCTTAGAGATGAAGAAACTGATGTTCAACCT
The DNA here is from genome assembly GCA_026898415.1 of Leonotis leonurus. Taxonomy (NCBI): domain Eukaryota; kingdom Viridiplantae; phylum Streptophyta; class Magnoliopsida; order Lamiales; family Lamiaceae; genus Leonotis; species Leonotis leonurus. The sequence goes on along the minus strand of JAPKLX010000345.1, from coordinate 121,299 downwards.
ATAGTTGAGACCAACACACAGCAAGGGGGAACAACATATATTGAACCTGCTCAGAACAGATCAGTCCAATCTGGATATAGTGAACCTGCTCAGAGTCAACCTGGTGAATCCAAAGAGACTGATAATACGTCAAATGCCAACCTGGAGAATGAAGTTGAAAATCCATTCCAAGCAACTTCATCAGCACACCCAGAGTTTGAGGAACCAACAGAAGAGCCTGAACCTGAGCTATCAGAAGAGGAGATGTCTAGGCGCAGAAAGTGGATTCAAGATCACCATCCACCAGAAAAGATTGTTGGAAACCTATCAGATCGTGTAAGGACCAGAAGGATGCATGGAGAGAGTGCATTATTGAGTTGCTACCTATCTCATGTTGAACCAGCTGATGCATATGAAGCACTACAAGATGCAGACTGAATCGTTGCTATGCAACAAGAACTTAATGAATTAAAAAAAAACCAAGTATGGTATCTTGTAGATCGACCTAGACACCAAAGAGTAATAGGTGTTAAATGGGTATTCAAGAACAAGCGAGATGAGAATGGAGAAGTTGTCAAAAATAAAGCGAGATTAGTTGCTAAAGGATATAGTCAACAAGAAGGATTAGACTTCGATGAGACGTTTACACCAGTTGCCAGATTGGAAACAATCAGACTATTCTTGGCATATGCAGTTTACAAGAGATTCAAGGTGCACCAAATGGATGTTAAGAGCGCTTTCTTAAATGACATTCTGGAAGAAGAAGTCTATGTAGAGCAACCACCTGGATTTGAAGAAGGCAATCCAGACCAGAAAGTCTACAGATTGGCTAAAGCGGTTTATGGATTGAAGCAAGCTCTAAGAGCTTGGTATGAGACATTATCAACCTTTCTGTTGGAGTCAGGATTTCAAAGAGGCTCAGTTGACAAGGCTTTGTTCATCATCAAAGTAAAAGAACATATCCTTTTAGTACAGATTTACTTTGATGATATAATTTTTGGATCCCAATCCAGTTATCTGTGTGATAAGTTTGTAGATCTAATGAAGAACAAGTATCAAATGTCCATGATGGGTGAGATGAATTTCTTCTTAGGTTTACAGGTTAATCAACTACCTGATTGTATATTTGTGAACCAACCGAAGTACTTACATGATCTGATCACCAAGTTTGGAGTTAAAGACAACAAACCTGTCAATATTTCAATGGAGACCAATGGGAAGATTGATACAGATCCAAAGGAAAACTAGCAAACATAACTCAATACAGGGGTATCATAGGCTCATTATTATACCTAACTGCTAGTCGACCTGACATTACATTTGCAGTTGGAGTATGTGCAAGATACCATGCCAACCCCAAAGAATCACAAATGGAAGCAGTCAAGAAGATATTATGATATCTCAAAGGAACATCACACATAAGACTATGGTATCAGTGTGATGATAACTTTGAACTAACAGGTTACTCTGATTCACATTATGCAGGGTGTAAACTAGACAAAAAAATCAACTTCAGGTTCTTCTCAGTTTCTTGGAAATAAGTTGATCTCGTGGTTCTCAAAGAAGCAGACATATGTGGCTACAACAACAATAGAAGCAGAGTACATGGCCGCTGGAAACTGTTGTGTCTAGATACTATGGCTTAAATAGCAGCTCAAAGATTATGAGATCAATGTGAAGGAGATACCTATATTATGTGATAGCTCGAGTGCTATTTCCATTACACAGAATCCTGTTTTACATACAAGATGCAAACATGTGGATGTGAGACATCACTTTATAAGAGATCATGTGGAAAGGAACCATGCGCAGATCGACAAAATACACACAGAAATACAGCGAGCTGATATTCTAACAAAAACATTACCAGAAGAAAGATTCAAGATGCTATGTGGAAAACTAGGACTGCTAAGCTTGGATGAAAGAAGAAGATCGATAGCAGATCAATAAAACCAGATCACTCAACAGATCATCAGAATATGTAGTTAACTGGACACAGTTCACTAGAACCAGATCACTATGCAGATTACTAAAAATAGATTAACAGAAAGCAGCTCACTGGAAATCAGAAGACCAAATTACTTCAAATACTAGATCACTTGTCGAGATGGAACAATAATCAGCCATGCCACGTGGAAATTAATTTTCCATAAAAGATTCCTTAATCAAGGGGGAAATCAGAAATTCGTATCGATTTCTGATAATTATTAACTTAATCTTAGTATATACGTTATTTATCTGACAAGATTTGGTAAATCTTACATAATTTGTGATGATTACTACATGTATTGGAAAGTGTAATCGAGGTAAATCATTACCTAAAATGGAAAAGGAAAGTTGCAGAGGCATAGTAGGGTTAACACGCGCCCACATCTAACCATAGACGTCTAGCGCGTGCATCAAACACATATCTAATGCGGCAATTAAGAAGAAACAAAGCGGGAAACTAAAAGGGAAATGTAATACCCCACACTTTTAAACTTATTATTAATATTATTTTGGGCAAGTTATACGATTTAAAAAAAATAGATGAATACGAATTGAATTCTTTTTAGATGATTTTGAAACTAACGGATTTGATTTCGAATGTTTTCAGGTTGTCCGTCTTAGAGCGGGGATGTGCCCTAGCAAAAATGTACATTATTTTTGTTATAAATATTAGAAGATATTTAATATAAATATTTATGATTTTTATTTACAAATATCTAAGATTTTTAGTTTGATAATGATATAATATATATATATATATATATATATATATATATAGATAGATAGATAGATAGATATGTGTGTGTGTAGAAGTCTCTACAACTCATTCCTCTCCCTACATCTATCGATCTCATCTCCCTCACTCTTTCTTTCATTTTCTTTCTCTCTTTTCAAGAACTTGGAGGTAAGCTTCTTAGATTATGTTCTTATTTGGTAATTAATGGTGTTTTAATTGTGTGTTTATATGAGTATATGTATATGATATGGAATACATGGTTATCTGAGTTGGGTTATGGTTTGTGTTATGGAGGAAGGGCCGCAGGTGGAGGAGAGGCGGAGGCGGCAGCGGGGCTGCTGCCAGGGTTCATCGTTGATACGTCGGCAAAATCAAAAATTTGAATGATGTGTGTTTACCCAATTTTCGGCAGAAATAGGGGAGCATATTACGAGCCGATTTCTGTCCATTTTACGTATCCAAAACCCATCATATTAGATACCAATTTAAAGGTCTTTTCGTCTTCTTTCCAATGAGATCTTCTGATTTTAATTCCGACATATAACGAAGGAGATTTAAGTCTCTGAAGTTAGAGTGTCGAAGAGTGTATTCTCTATTTCTAGTGTCTGACCGAAGGTTGCGGGCTCAATTATGTCAGTTTCAGTTATTCAAATCCCATAAAATTCGGTACCACATTAAAGGTCTTTTCGCGTTCTTTCTAACGGTACATTTGGATTGTAAATCGGAGTCAGGGTGTCAATTCTACGCGCTGCAGGTGCTGCGCTATTTGAGTTTGATTTTCCGGCTTCAAATTAATGCCGAATCTAAAATATTTCTTTAGGAGTTTTATAGTCCAATCCTTAGAAATTATACTTGAGGTTATGTTTTTGGAAACCGATAAACCGAGTGTCCATAATTGACGTTGGAAACTTGTGGTTTAAGTTCGGAATTTATTAACTTAAATTTTATGTTCTATATATTTGATTTGAGAAAATATTGCTTAACTTATTTATTAATATTCCCTAAACCTGTTTATCTTGTTATATTAATTTCATAATGTTAAATTAGATTATGTTGTAGTCTCAAGAACTACATATATGTATAAATCGAGTTTTATATAATTTCAAATGATATGAGTTTTAAGCTATAATAAGTTTATACTTTCAAGGTATAATAAATTAAAGTTATTTAAAGTGCTAGGTGGCACCGTATCCAGAGCTCAAGCCGGACAACCAAGCAAGTGAGAAGTCTTTGTGAAACATCATCACGAGGTGGGGTTTACGCTATCTGTAAGTTGATGGTTATAATCATTGTTGTGTCTGTTGCATTCATATGAACTTGCCTGTGTGGCGTATTCTTGCCTGTGTGGCGTATTATGGCCTGTGTGGCAAATCATTGCCTGTGTGGCGTATAAAGCACCCTCGAGGGGAGAGACTAGTCTCGCCGACAAGATAATTAAAGTTGTTCATTATGCTATGTGACTTGCACAATTGGTTATAACTGCTTGCAGTGTATTCTCCACTTAGTGTGCTTGCATAATGTTGGTCCCGAAAGAGCAAGGCTTGGTGTATGGGGGGGGGGGGGGAATACACCAAATACAAACTTTTCAGTTTACTTGACTAATTTGAATGGGAGAGATTTAAGCTTTCTGAATTACAGATTGCTCGAAGTGCCAGACCAGATCGACTATCTGATCAATCTTGTTCTGTCCAAACAGAATCTCTCAAGTGAGTAACACAAAGCAGAGAACAAGAGTAATCTTATTCTCTAACAGAGTGTTGTGTGCGGAATAATTGTGGATTTAGTCGGTGCTCTTGTTTAGAAAAACTTTTGAAAACTTAACCAAATATTTAGCGGATTGATTAAGAATGCAATTTGAATGAGAATAAATAGTTAGTGAATAAAACAACAGGAATATAAAATGCAGAAAGTAAATAACACAGTTATTTTACCTGGTTCGGGAAACCCCCTACGTCCATGGTCTAATCCAAACTGGATTAGATATCCACTTCTAAGATACTCTTCTTATTTATACTCGCTGAGAACGAGCCACAAGTTTTCAGCACAATCTGGTTGAGACTTATGCACGAATAAGGGTCGTGTCCCTTTACAACTTACAGAAAACTACTGTAAACTGGATCTCTTCACGTTAATCCACTAGAAAACTACTAGCTAGCAAAGATCTCCTTCTTTTTTCTCGATAAGACAGACTTGAATCGAGGTGTGATTATAATCACGAATGGTTCAGAACACGATCTGGTAGAAATCTTCTCTCAGTAGATGCTTCGATGGTTGAGATGATTTCTGGGCAGAGTAGCTTGTAGATGATAGATGATCTTATGAGTATTTCGCATGTATATACTGCCAGTCTTTGTTCCGAGCTTTTATAGGTGTAGAATTTTGAAATTCTAACCGTTGAGCTTGATTGGTTTGGAGTAAATGTGATTTCACCAATCAAGGATAGTGAATCTCTAATTTATCTCCTCTTGCCTTCTAATGAGGTTGACAGAATCTTCTAAAGTTGGCAAGCAGATCGTTTGACAGATACTGCTTTCCTTTTTCTTGTCTTGATTGATTCTCTTCCTTCTGTGGTACGAAAGGCTTAGTTTAGACTTAGGGATTCATAGACACTTAGTCGATATCATCTGATTTCAGCATTTGAGTGTTAATCTGGTTGTAGTCGTTCTGGTCGAGATCGATCTGGTAGAGTACAAATTGATATCGATCTGGTCATAGTTGATCTGGTTGAACACAGGTTAACATTGATCTGGTCTCGCAAGATCTCGTTCAACTTCCTGGTTGAGAGTTAATCTGGTTCAACTTTCTGTTTGAGTTGATCTGCTTCAACTTTCTGGTTGAGGCTCTTTGGTTCAACTTTCTGTCTGAGTTGATCTGCTTCAACTTTCTGGTTGAGGCTCTCTGGTTCAACTTTCTGTCTGAGTTGATCTGCTTCAACTTTCTGGTTGAGGCTCTCTGGTTCAACTTTCTGTCTGAGTTGATCTGCTTCAACTTTCACGTTCTGGTCCTTCTGACTGACATAGTGTGTTTTCGAGAGTACATCATCAAAACTTAAGTTATTTGTGGGGTTCCCAACAATTTCCCCCTTTAGCTTATGTTTTTACGATTTTAATCTGTATTTACTTGAATGATGCTATAAATATGCAACAAGAAATTTCATAAGAGAATAAAAGTTCAGATACAATGCTACAAACGGGAAAACTCTTTTAGAAAGCGTTAGGCATGCTTCTCAAGTCATTCAATGCTTGGCTTATTTCATTCATAGGATGCAAGTTCCAAGTGAACTATCTTCGACTAGCTAATAAAGGAGAATCTGTATCCGTTCTAACACCCGATATTACGTAAAAGAAGAGAGCATGATGATGTCGAAACCACTCTTAAAAAGATAACCAAAGAAAACATATAGCATGTTCTGGTGAGGTTAGCAGATTGTTATTTAAGTTTGTATAACAATCAGGAACAAAAATGAAAGTTTCTGGACAAAGAGAATTTGTCTTCAGAGAATCCACATATATTAATATGAGTGATGAGTACAAGTGGAAAACAGGAAGATGAAAGACCAAAAACAGACAAGACAACGATAATTATGAAAACCATCTGGATGCTCCTCCTTTCTTCATTTTCTCTCTTTGAGCGTCAGAGACCAGTTGGATGCTTTCATAAATTCCATCTCTCACTCTGGCATAATTTGGATCGTGGTTGTCAATCTTGTATCCTTTGATTTTGGCCAGTTGATTCATGTAATTCAGAATGTAGGTCTTGTCTGGAATATTACTTCCTGGTATCGTTGGGCACACCATATATTCCTTTTCTGGAGCTTTGATCTGGATTTTGGCATCAGACGCAGTTGTTCTGATCCTTTGTACTAGGCTCTGGTCGCTGAAATTCTCTAGATATCGATTGAAGTCTTCATCTGGTGTCAATTCTGAATATGTTGGCTCTTTTAGGAAGTATCTATTCAAGATGAATCCTTGTTTGACCTTCTCCGAGTCGTTCTGGTCCTCACTTGGAACCCATGTATCAGTTGGTGTCTGCTTCTGTAGAAAAAGATTCCATGAGAAAACCTTTTTCTTCTTCTTTTTGGACTGAGTGGTAGATTGGGAAGATTGTTGTTGTGAGCGTTCTGTAGAAGATGGCGGAGAGAAGGTTGTCTGAAAATATTTCTCCTTGGCTTCCTGAGCAGCTATTTTCCTCTCCCTTTCTGCTTGTTCTTTGTAGAACTGTGCTCTGAACACAGGGTCACATGCTTGCTCCATATTCACTCCAAACAATAGCAGTTCTGCTATCAGTTATCCTTCATCCATGGGCTTTTTGCCTTTGTCTCTGGGAGTATGTTGTGTCTTTGTATGCGCATCAGGTTGAGCCTGTTCTGGTTCAAAAATAGTGGGATCTGGCCTTGGTGGTGTAGTAGGCCTCTCCTTTACTGATTTTACCAGTGCAGCAGCAGATGGTATTTCTTCACCCACATCTTCTGCTTCTGTCAGCAAAATTCTTCTCTTTACCTATGCTCTTACCCATGCTCTTGCCTCCTGAGATTTCCCCCTTTTCGACATCATCAAATAGGGACTTGATGAGTGTGCGAAGTGAGTCAATCTCCTCCTTCATTTTATCCATCTTCTCTTCAGTGTCAGACTAGAACCCGAGTAACAGATTGACTGTTTGGTCAGAAGCATGCAGTTTCTGTTCAAGCCTGTTGTTCATCGTGGCCAGAGTTCTGTCATAGGTTTCTTGAAGTTCTTCCACTGCCGTGATGCGCGTGCTCTGGTGCTCAAATTCCTCTGGATTTGGATATAGCAAATCATCCAGAACATCCATCTGATGTTGCTTCATTAACTCCAAAAATTTTTCATTTTCAAAAGCAACAAGTTGAGAATGTATGGATAGAGCGGCGGCTTCCTTCATCTCAGTAGTGAGTTGTTCAGCCTTATGTCCGATTGCGGCATCTATGGTCTGCTGTTGTTTGGCCAGAAGGTCAGCAACCAATGTGGTGGCCTTATGTGCTTGTTCTTCTGCTCCTTCCAGATGAAGGATAAGTTTAGCATGGTCTGCTTCGTTGGCCAGACGGTCATCATCGATTTTCTTGTCAAGCTCCTTCTGGACTTTTCTGAGCTTCCTGCGAATGTCAAGATCCATATCGTTGACATAGCTTTTTTGGTGCTGGTTGAAGTCAGAAAGTATCTGGGTGGCCTTCTCCTGCAGAATGTTGCATGTGTCCGTCATGTGATCTTCAACCCGAAGAGTGATCAGGTTGTCGATCTGATAATTGTTGAAGGATCTGGTCTCTCTCTCCAATAACTCCTCCATCTTGTAGAAATTAACATTCCTTTTCAGCTTTTGTGCAATCCCCGGAGTGTACAACTCATTGCTTGGTTCTCCATCGATAATCTGCCCTACTGGAATGTCATCAACTGGGTCAAGGTTGATGACGGAGATTTTCTTTGTTGCCTTCTTGGGCTTTTCTGTTTCTTGAACTGGTGGTGGAGGTTGTTGTTCTGGTTGAGCAGGTTCCTCTATCTGAGCATCTTGTTCTGTTGCTTCATCTGGTACACTTAAAAAGAAATCCATTTTATCGGAATAAAATGATTTCAGATCGATCTTCAGAAGGTTTGCCTCATGATTCATGAGCGCAAGAATGAGTTGTGGGTATTCTGTTCTGACTTCGCTGACGGTACTGGCTTGTAGTAGGTTGAGTAAGGTGGCCTCTTCCTTTTTCAGTTCCTCTATCGTTCTGATCTGGAGCAGCGCATCAAATATGTAATACTCCCTGTCCTTGACCAGCAAGTAGAATTTCACGCGCTTGGCTGCTCCCAGACTCTCTGGAAGAAAGTGAATACCAGGGAAGTCTTGTAATACAGAATGTTCTGCTTCATTCTCTAGCAAGTTAATAACGCCTTCTGCCTGACGTTTCTTCTCTTCCTCCTCATCAACTGATTCTGCCTCCTCTTCATCCTCACTTATCCTCTGCATTCTGTTCGGTGAGGGTGTGGGTGTTCTGGTTGGAGAAGAAAGGTTCTGTCTGTGGTGCTTCTGGAGGTACTGTCTCAGTCTGTGTCGCATCCTTTCCTTGTTCTGTTCTTACTGGTTCTGGTTGTTCAGACTCTAGTAGAGAGTGTTCTGTTGCTGCTTCTGGTGGTGGTGAGGACTTGAACTTTCCTCAGTCTACGCCTCTTCTGCTTAGGTTGAGAAGCAGAAGTTTCTGTATCAACATAACTGCCTCTTTTAATTGTTGATCTTCATGCTGCTTTTTCTTTCACAACTTTTTCCTTGGATGCCTTGCCTTTTTGTTTTTCAACACCTTTGGTAGGTGGAATCCAAGCAGGATTAGAGCTTCCCATCTCAAGAAGTACTGCATGATGTACTTCATCAGTAGTTTTGTTGAAGAGTGCTGGATTCAATCCCATGGACATCTCAATCTGATGTCGATCCTTGGGTATGGTAAGACTGGTATTGAACTCCACAGCATTCTCCCAAACTTTCTGTTTGAAAAATCTTTCCACCATTAGACTGATTTTGGTGGACTGGTGCAGATTCCTCCTAACTTCTACTGAAACTCCTCTTCCTCTGCTGTCTTTGGTATAGGTTACCAACTTGGCTTCTTTAGCCATCAAATCAAATAGAATTCGGCTCTAATTGACCCTAAGATTGAGTACAACAGCCGTGAGAATTCTGAATTTCTCCGGAGTCATCTGGTCATAGGATCCGCTGTGTTGAGAAAAATTCTCTGGACCAGTTCAAACATGAGTTTGAACCCAGGTTGTAGAAGAGATCGTTGAAACATCTTTCCAGTGTACACGATGGGTATCACCATCGTCCAATGTCAGTCCCTCATCCTTCAACCGGTATGTCTGGTTGATCATTGCTATGACGTTGTAAGTTGTTTTGCTGGTCCTGTCCCCTATGGGCATCAACATGTTGGCTTCATTTCCATTCTTGTCACTTTGCCATGTCAGGTAGAAGGTTGCTACTTGTTTTGCCAGGAACATGTTGGGATGTGAAGTAACAATGTTACAGAATCCTAAATCCACGACAACACACAGAGAACATATATATATTCATCAGTTTATGTCATTATCAAGTATGAATATCCAAGCACATGAACAATTAATACATATCATTCAGAGTACTTTCCCAGAAAAAGAGAATATAAACAGTATACAAAGCACATATTAAGTTGCAGATGAAGAATTTAAGAACTTAAAAACCTTTGCAACGAGTAATCATAGCAAAAATTTCTTCGAGTTTATGAAATCCGTGAGTATCAAGGACTACGTAAGGTTCAGGGGAAAGAAACTTTTGAACCTCAGCCACATGTTGGAGAAACAAGGAAGTTTGCGGTGCCATGATCACACACAAGAAGCTTTGAAAGAGTTGCAAAGAAATCAAATCTGAGAAATTCTTAAGTGCTTAGAGATAGTAGTGCTCAGTGCGATTGAAGTGAAGGTGAATAGTCCAGTGTAAGAATAACGCATATATATAAGAAAATAATCAACGACGCAGATGAAAGGGATAAAAATTGGAGAGTTGGATGAGTATCTCCCTTTTTAGGTTTTCCCGCTTCAGCCTTTTGTTTTGCCGCCTTTCCTTGCGTTTGATGTATGCGCTTGATCCTAGGGTTATAGAAGTGTAATGGCCCATAAAATTTCTCCTAATAATATTATGTATCGAAAATCGAGATAATAAAATTTCGTTATATAAATTAAAATGTCGATTAGCTAATTGATATTAGTAGCTATTGTTTTCGTGCACTTTATAGTCATTGGAATAATGATAGATATTATGTAAGCTCGTTTTGATGATGATTATTTAAAAAGACGAACTAAATAAATTCTTGGGGTGCATGATCGATAGTTAAAGTTCGATAAGATAATTGAATTACTTAGCAAAATATTTAACAATTAGTAGTGTAGTTATATACCATAGAAGGGTATACTATTTGGCATTTATAAAGAAATGATGTATAAGAAGGTTTATAGTTTAGATTCTTATTAATCAATTGATTAAAATTATTATTAGTGAAGTGGTATACTTACAAGATTAGTATATTAATGTTTGATAATGATAATCTGTTTATAAGTCATTATAATTGAAGAATAGAAATGTAACAAATGGTATTGGGTAGGATGCTATTATTTGCATTAATGAACCAAGATATACTATAGAATGCAAATTACTTACATTAGATAAATACAGGTATAATTATATAAATCTGAAACTATCGTGCTTTTGAAATATAATATAGTAAAGACATAGTTATGCATCTAGAGCTATTAAGTAAAAGAAAGGAATAGCAACCAAATCTGCCGGGTAGATTTGTTTCATAGGAAGTTATGGAGAAGAACAACTGTAATGCACTACAGATTGTCACAACTTCTGTTACATCATGTACTAAACGGAGTAAGGAATGCAGACAAAGTAAAAGCAAAAGGGCTGAAGGCAGCATGGCTGCAGGTTGAGCTGCACACTTTCTACTCTCCACGATCTGTCTCTGCACCATAAAATAGATATCACATAATGTATTACCCCATAAGTCAATGAAATCAGAAACATAGCATATAACATTTGAGTTATAGTCTGTGCATTAGATAACTAGAGTGAGTAATGTAGATGATACATATGATAGATGTAACAGCAGTCTTTCCTTCATATACACTTAGAAACTCTTCCTAGAAACACTTCTCTATATTTTCAAGACTCAGATTTCACAACCACCAAAACCTTACGAAGAACCCTATCCACCAAGAAGTCATTCCCATTCAGAATCTTATCCACCCTAAGAAGTCACCCGAGTCTTTTTCCATTCAGAATTTTCAGAGACAGTGAGGTAAACACACACCTCAAGTTTTCAGTTCTGTATATTTTTTTTTGAATTAGGTGAAGAGTTTAAAATAGAGCTAAGCATGCAAATTTGATTCAGAAACTTAAAACATAGGTGTACTGATTTCAGAACATAGATATAACTGTGTTAGGTGTGTGAGTGTACATGGTTCTGTTCTAGTCTCATTTCCTAGCTTTTGTCCAAGACTTTCTATTATCTTAAAACTGTGTTACTGAGATTACAAAAGAGAACTGAAACTTGATCCATCTTCTTCTAGATTTAAGGAACAAAGAGGTAACAATTAGAAGCTTTTAACTGTTAAGTTCAGAATTAGCAAGCTAAAGAACTTAGAAGACTGAGAAGCTTTTAGATTCTAAATTGTTTAGAAAGCATCATGCAGATTCAGAACACATACTGATATATATATATGTATTCAGACTTCAGAATAGAACACATGGCTAGTTATATATCTATATAGGTATGCAGATTTGAGAACAGAACATTCAAATAGTTTTATATGTATAAGTTCTGATTTTATAACTTGAACTTATGTATTTATATTAGATTCAAGCTCCAGAACATACTCAATACTATAAATCTCTAGAACAGAATTAATACTCTTATACCTCCAGAATAAGAAACCCAACTCAAAAGTTACAAAAATCACAGAAATTAAGAATAAAGAAACTACCTCACCCAGCAACAAATCTCCAGAACCCTTTCAAACGAACCAAGCACAACAAAACCAGCCACAAATGTGTTCCTCAGCCAAGAATAAGAACAAAACCAAAGTCAGAAATCGATTAAAACTTTAAACAAATCAGAATTTAAACTCTAAGCTAAACTGAAACTTCATCCAATTTCGCAACCCAAATTCAGAATAGAACTAAGGTATAGCCAAATGTTTAACTCAGGAACTCGAAAGAGTTTTAATCATACAGAAAACGAAGGAATTTAAAATCTCAAATACAAGAATTCCAAAAATCTGATATCCCAAATTAGAACAGAGCATATAAAAATTTCTGAAACCAAAACGTGCAGGAGAAGAACATGCATCACAATATAAACCCGAAATATAAGAACAGAATTTAAAAGATTACCTGTAAAAGAAGAAGAGCTAAGGCCGGCAGTACAGAAGCAGCTCCGAAGAGCTCATTACCGTCAAATTTCTTGCTACAGATCGAGAGATGAAGGCAGAGAGTAAGAAATTGAAAGAATTTAAGAAGTTTAGAAACAGTTTCCGAAGAAAAACCTAAAACTTCACATGCAGAATGTAAAGGATGATAATCGAGGTTTAGAAGCTTGGTTGTCTTTAGATTAAAGCCTTTAAACCTTGAAAGCCCTAAAAATAAAACTGTATTAAAAGAAGAGTGAGGGAAGGGAGAGATGATAGGAAGAGAAAGGGGATTTACCTCTGGGGACAACAGCCGAAGCAGCTTGATGAAGAAGCAGAGGGCGAAGCCACTGCTGCTTCTACTGGGAGCGCCGGTGATCTCCTTGTTGAGGAAGAAATTGCAGCGAGACAGAGAGAAAGCGAAGGGGAAGAAGAGGCAGCGAGAGCAGAGAGGCGAGAGAGATAGAAGGGAAAGAAAACTGAGTTGTCTGTGTAAGGAAAGGAAAGACAACAACGAGAGGCGAGAGAGAAGAGGAGAGGTGTCTGCTAGGGTTAGAGTCCAGTTTAGGACAACATTAGTTAAAGTCTAATGGACCGGGTTTGAAGAATCAAATGGGCCAGAAATAATAAATGAATGGGCCGAATTATTAATGTTAGATTGGGCTCCATTTTTTTTTTGAAATATATATGGGCCTCTTATTTATGTCGAGTGGGCCCAAATTGAGTATTAATAATGGATTAAGTTATCCCTTAATTATGGTTTAATAAAATTCATCTTTGGATAAAATTAGTAATTAAAGGGATTGGATATAAATAGTTAAGTTAATCCAATAAATTAGATCTATTAAGTTATGAAATTAGTAGTAATATTTAATTGGCTATGGAAATCTATAAATACTCGAATAATAGTCGAGTGATAAGATTAGAGAATTAATGGAATAATAGAAGTATGATTTCATTTTTAGATGAAATGATTATATACTCACGATGAGTATTTTCCTCTTAATTACGATTAAGGTTCAGCGAAAAGGGATTTCAATCGATCTGCACCCGATTTTCGTTAGACGAGGAAGCATATCAGGTAGGCTTTCTTTTGCAAATGAAATCGTATGCGTTGTACCAAATTATGATTTTCGCTTTAGAATGCTAGAATTTAAAAATGTTATGAAGTATTGCATTGTCGAAAATTTTTATATTTTGGTATGATGCGTATCTGTTGAACAATTAATCGATTTTGGGCTTTTAAAGATTTTTATCTTTTAAGGCTAGTGTACACCAGAACTGTGAGTCATCTTAGCGGGTTGGCCGGTTCAGTGTTCGCGGAAAGTGGCCACTTCCCGACACACAGAATTACAGATTAGTATGATTACTCCAGAACTTAGACTGCGCAGTCGAACTTTTAAGATCCACAAGAATTTTAGTGAACATAGGTTCTTTAGTGACAAAAATCCCTATGTTGCATTGTGTTACGGCAATGGCAAATATATTGTACGACGAAGTGGAAGGCTCAGCGGTGGTTTTTGTCGAACTCTAAATGTTTTACTCTCGGTGATTTATATGTCGTCATACATGTAAATCTAGATATTGATCCAGTTTCCGCTGCCAGACTTTTATTTAAATTCAAGAACTTCTAGATATTTTCTTTTGGCGTTGAACTACGTATTTCCTTTTATGTACTTGGGGTTTCGTGACACCACATTCTATCGAAATCTCCATCTTTTGTGGTACGTTTCATGTTTCATCCAAATATCGTCATTTATATTTCTTTTCGTTATTCGCATTTTATTCCGAGTCACGTTTTCCTCGATTTTACTTAGAGAAGTGAAATGGGGACGTGACAAGAAGAGAGTGTGCATATCGTCCTATCCATTGCAACTTTCCTTTATCCTTTTCTTGCAGAGATTTTCTCGATCACAGTTTACAAAGGTGTTCTAATCATCACAATTATAGGAGATTTAGTAAATCTAGGTTTGAAAATAACTTTACAAACTGTAATCTAGGAGGTTAATTATGGACAGTGACGTCTTTCATCTAGGACGCTTCAATTTTCCCAAAAATTCCCCCTTGGCTCAGTAATTATTTATTGAAAATAATTTCCACGTGGCATTTCTTCAATCTGGACACGTGAAATCTTTATTTCCTTCTGGTCTGTCGTTCTGGTGACTTTTTGATTTGTCATTCTGGTGACGTTCTGGTTTGTCATTCTGGTAACGTTCTGGTTTGTTATTCTGGTAACGTTCTGGTTTGTCATTCTGGTAACGTTCTGGTTTGTCATTCTGGTGACGTTCTGATTTGTCATTCTGGTGATGTTCTGGTTTGTCATTCTGGTGACGTTCTGGTCTGTCATTCTGGTATTGACTTCACTCTATCATCCAGATTTAGTAGTCCAAGCTTTCCACATAGCATCTTGAATCTTTCTTCTGGTAGAGCTTTAGTTAAAATGTCAGCACGTTGCATATCTGTGTGAATCTTCTCGATCTGGATATGCTTTCTCTCCACATGATCTCTAATAAAATGATGTCTCACATCAACATGCTTGCACCTTGTATGGAGTACTGGGTTCTGTGTTATTGCTATAGCGCTTGAACTGTCACAGAATATAGGTATCTCCTTTACATCGATCTTGTAATCCTTTAGTTGCTGTTTCAACCATAGAATTTGTGCACAACAGCTTCCAGCAGCCATATATTCTGCTTCACTTGTTGATGTAGCAACGGATGTCTGTTTCTTAGAGAACCAAGATATCAACTTGTTTCCAAGAAACTGACATGTACCAGAAGTAGACTTTCTGTCCAATTTGCATCCTGCATAATCTGAATCAGAATAGCCAGTTAATTCAAGGTTGTCATCACACGGATACCAGAGACCAATGTGAACTGTTCCTTTAAGATATCTAAGTATCTTTTTGACAGCTTCCATATGTGATTCTTTGGGATTGGCTTGATATCTAGCACATACTCCAACTGCGAATGTAATATCTGGTCGACTTGCAGTAAGATACAATAGTGAGCTAATAATGCCTCTGTATTGTGTTATATTTGTTGGTTTGCCTTCTGGATCTGGATCTATCTTCCCGTTGGTTTGCATTGGAATTTTGACTGGCTTACTGTCTTTAACTCCAAATTTAGTGACCAGATCGTTAATGTACTTTGCTTGATTTACAAAGATACCATCTGGTAACTGCTTCACCTGCAAACCTAAAAAGAAATTTATCTCGCCCATCATGGACATTTGATATTTATTTTTCATTAGTTCAGCAAATTTGTCACACAGAAAATCAGATTGTGATCCAAAAATGATATCATCTACATATATCTGGACCAAAAGGATATGTTCTTTGACTTTGATGACGAACAATGTCTTGTCAATAGAACCTCTTCTAAAACCTGATTCCAGCAGAAATGTTGACAATGTTTCATACCACGCTCTGGGTGCCTATTTCAATCTATAAACAGCTTTAGCTAATCTGTATACTTTCTGGTCTGAATTTCCTTCTTCAAAACCAGGTGGTTGCTCAACATATACTTTTTCTTCAAGTATACCATTTAGGAATGCACTTTTAACATCCATCTGGTACACTTTGAATCTCTTGTATGCTGCATAAGCTAGGAATAGTCTGATTGCTTCCAATCTGGCAACTGGTACAAAAGTCTCATCAAAATCAATACATTCCTGTTGACTATATCCTTTTGCAACTAGTCTGGCATTGTTTCTGACTACTTCACCGTTTTCATCTCGTTTATTCTTGAATACCCATTTGAAACCTATCACTCCTTGATGCTTTGGTCTGTCTACGATATACCAAACTTGGTTCCTCTTAAACTCGTTGAGTTCTTCTTGCATAGCTGTAACCCAGTCTGCATCTTTGAGTGCTTCATAAACATCAGATGGTTCAACGCGTGATAGATAGCAACTAAGAAGTGAGCTTTCTCCATGCATTCTTCTGGTTCTCACTCGATCTGATGGGTTCCCAACAATCTGTTTAGGAGGATGATTGTCTTGTATCCATCTCCTTCTGCTGGACATTTCTTCTTCTGATATCTCAGGCTCTGGTTCATTTGTTGGGTCCTCAAATTCTGGATGTGTTGTTGAAGATGCTTGAAAAGGATTTTCAACTTCTGGTTCTTCAATTTCTTGATTATTATTCCAGCCATTTGTATCTCTTGATTCTTCTAGTTGATCTTGAGCTTGCTCAATATTATCTCCTTCTTCTGGTTGACTATCTTCTGGTGGAGTCATCGATCTGTCAAGATCCAGAATGATATGTTCTGTTCCCCCTTGCTGTGAGCTTGTTGCTTCAGCATTAGAGGGAACATCAATTTCATTCTCTTCTGTTTTATTCCAGATTAGAATATCTTCTTGCAGTATTACTTTTGTTCTCTTGTCCTCGTTCTGGCTTTGTGTACGTTCATCACCTACCTCTCTGTAATTGATAAAAGATTCATCAAAAACAATATTAGGTGTTACCTCCACAATATGAGTCCTCTTGTTGTAAACCCTATAAGCTTTACTAACATCAGAATATCCTAAGAATATTCCAGGGTCAGTTTTACTATCAAAGGTTTTCAACTGAGATTTCCCATTATTATGAATGTAACACAAACAACCAAAAGTACAGAAGTATTGTATCCTGGGCTTTCTGTTATTCCAGACTTCGTATGGTGTCTTCCCATGTCTGAGAGTGACCACCGATCTGTTCTGTGTATAGCAGGCCGTATAGATGGCTTCTGCCTAGAACTTCTTTGGTAATTTGGTTGCATTGAGCATGGTACGAGCTGTTTCTTTTAATGATCTGTTCCTTCTTTCAACTACTCCATTCTGTTGAGGTGTTCTTGCAGCAGAGGTCTGATGTGTGATTCCCATCTGGTTGCAATAGTCATCAATCTTCTGGTTTAGGAATTCTGTTCCACGATCTGTTCTGATGGTTGTAACAGAAGCTTCCTTTTTCTTGGTAATTTTGTTAAGGAAATTTGGCAGCTTTTCCAATGTCTCTTTCTTCTTATATAAGAAGATTACCCAAGTGAATCTTGAGTAATCATCAATGATGACCAGAGTATACTTTCTGCCATTTATACTAAGTAATCTTAAGTGAATCTTGAGTAATCTGGTTTGTTTCCCAGCTTGACATGCTTCGCAGATGTGGTTCTTGTCATATACTTGATCTGATAGTCCTTCGACTAGTTTCTCTCTTGCAATTTTATTGATTGACTTGAAATTGAGATGACTTAGTCTTTTATGCCATGGCCAACTTGTTTCTGATACTGTCTTAGTAATCAGACAAGTCTCAATCTGGTTGTTCCATTGCACAATATATAATCTGTCCTGCAGTTTTCCGGTAAGAAGAGTCTCATCTGCTTCCTTGCTTTTCACAAAATAGTTGTTAGCATTAAAAATAATCTGATTTCCATTAGCACAGAATTGGCTTACTGAGAACAGATTATGACTAAGACCCTCGACATATGATACATTTGAGATAGTATTCTTGCCAATAGTTATATTACCATAGTGTCACGACCCGCCTACTTAACTACTATATTAGCTATATAAACGGATCGCGACTACATGTACT
Organism: Leonotis leonurus; assembly: GCA_026898415.1. Lineage (NCBI taxonomy): Eukaryota > Viridiplantae > Streptophyta > Magnoliopsida > Lamiales > Lamiaceae > Leonotis > Leonotis leonurus. Next base: position 103,100 of record JAPKLX010000345.1, on the reverse strand, counting down.
GGAAGAACTAACGAACCAAAAGGGAACATCAGGGTAAAAAGAATATCGATTTCATAAAAATTTTGGCGGCATCTCCTTTGTAAATAGGACAATTCCGGACAAACAGAAAATTCAACACAGGATATAATAAGTCAACACAAATGATTAAGAACATCCAAAACAACAGGAGATGATATGTGCGATATCAAGTTTCAACGACAACAAGTTGAATAAATTCAAGTTTCTAAACATAACCAACCAAAGATAGTGAGTCAGCAACTAATATACATGACCAACATTTTAAAAGATAATTCAGAGTTTTGGCAACAGAAAGGGTGGTTGAGAATTATGTGTGAAGACATAACCTCGGGGCAACTAGATACACATATTAACAACAAAAAGGAAAACAAGCCCGAATCAGCATCCCTCATCATCGCCAACTCCGCTGCTCAACCTGCACATTTAAAAATATATGCAGGGCATGAGTACTATATGTACTCAGTGGGCACATTGCCAAAAATATTTAAAACATACTTTGATGACTTGCCAATGCTTTCTTTTAAAGTAAAACATTTTCATGCTCATGCTGTATCTTAACCAAATCATAACTTGTGTCTGCAGACAATTCTTTCAAATATATACCATATCTACGCACTCTTGTGTTGAATGGTAGGCCTCCCCTTCAACACTATGACCGGCCAACCCGCTCGCTGACTCACGATCATATATGTGTACACAAACCCTTACTGGCAGCTCGTCCAGCATAGGGCCGACGCCGTAATTCTCTCGTAGATAGGCAATATGCAACGTGCTTAAAACAGGCAAGTCACAAAATCTTTCAAATAATATGCATATCCAAAGATTTCATAATAGCATGCATACTTTAGTTAAGAAATGCCCACCTGGATGATTTAATCTATATAATTCAGGGCTTCGTCTCCTTCTTTGCACCTTAAATTACAAATATGGAGTATATTAGAAAAATATTATTTCACTACTTCTCAATTATACTCTCTTAATATAATTCATTGTCTCAACTTGGTTTACTAGGGGTTTTGACTTTCTTTCGGGTCATTGCATCCTTAACTGATTTAATTATTCATAACATTATAAATATACACAAATATGTATTTTAAGCTTATTTATAAGCTTACTTATAATATTTAACCTCATACTTAATAATTATGCATATTCTTGATTTATGTCAAAATACCAACTTATGCATAATTATCTTATTAATATCAATCAAGCTTGATTATTCAACTATTAGTACTTATAAATCATTATCTACTCTTGAACCTTAATTAGCTTATATAATTATAATACTTCCTTCTTTACATACTAAACTAACAAATTCTAACTTTTACATACTTGGCTAATAAAATCCAATAAATTCACATTAGCCATTATATCCATTCCTTATCTCAAATATCACATTAAATCAAACAATTAAAATCTCCATATATGAGTTTTAATCATGCCCTTTTCCTTGAAAATTAAGGATCTTAATGTAAGAATGATTCTATCTTTAATCTCTTAATTTAACCATGCTTAATATTGCTTAATAAACTCCAAGCTAAATAACATCAACATATATGTAAACTTAGAAACTCCATAAACTAACTAAATTTTGAAAGTTCATTTCTAATGCTTGAAAAATTCTAAATAAATTATTCTACACATTATTCATGCCAATAAACTCAAATATGAGCTCAATTTAAACAAATAAAATCAAAATCTCATATGACAATTAGAGTGAAATTTTCGGTCCTTATGGTGGAGGTTAGAAAGTTTGATTTTGATCTAATTCCTTGTTCTAATCATGTTTATTGATATCTAATGATACTTATTCATGCTCAATTCAAGAAAATTCATACAAATCCTAATAGTTCAAAATTAGGGTTCATGTAGAGATTTTAGGGAAAATCAAATTAACCATAATTTGTTGGAATTCTTTGCATATTCTTGTTTAAAGCATGCATTTCTATCCATTTACTACAACATAATTAAAAATCAAAACCATACATGAACAAGCTATAGGGCACGAAATTTTCATGCTTTAAAAGAGGGAATTCTTCATCATTTTTCAAGCTAAAACATGAAGAAATTGGATATTTACCTTGATTGGATGATTTTCTCACAATTTGGTATTGATTTTTGGCTTAATTCTTGAGATTTGAAGAAAAATTTGTTTAGTGTGTGTAGTGTGTGTGAATAGTGACGAAAATTAGGGTGGAGATATTGGAAGATGATGATGATGAATAGTAAGTAAAAATCTTACTTATAAGATAAGTATGAAATTTTCTAATTTAAATAATTAGTTTCTTTAATTATCCACACTTCTCTAGGGGCTTCTAGAAGCTTCTAGAGTCTACTTTTTTGGATTTTGAGAAATTGATACTGGATGATTCGTCTCGACACATAGAATCCACTGGTTCAGACCGTTCGTGATTTGGAGTTCGTTTGAATAACTTATTTAAACTTTAAAATACCGAATAAATTTAACTGAATCAATTCTCTTTACAATAATATTTTTCTAATAAAATTTTCATAATAATTTCTTCTATATATATTATAAAATTAGTCATAAATTGTAGATATCACTACAGCTGTTAAATTCTCAAACTGAATTTTAAACGAAAGCTTATTTAATTATTGTTAAAATTGCAATAATTAATTATTACTCTCTATATCGGCTGTTTACTGACTTAATGAAATTTCTAATTCCATTTTTCTATATTAGCTAATAGATAAAAATTTCTCATCCGAGGGGTATGCTTCGTCTAAATTTATTTTGCCTCAAACCCCTTTCTTTTATTATTAATATGGAATTAATAAATTCCATTTTCTTTCATAACTAAATACTTAAAATTCTTTCTTCTAAATTATATAATAAATTTTTCAAGCTCTTCTTAATCTCATAAATATTATTTCTTAAGGATGCAATGCCCCAATTAATATTTAATCACACTCTAATTACTACTACAGTATTTTGGGGTACTACACATAGCCTCTGGTGTAGCCTTTTGAGTTACATCCAAAAGTTACCTGTGGTCCTTCTCTTTCCACATAGTCTGATAGAGCATTCTTATCACACGTCATGTGTTTTGAACATCCACTATCAATAATCCAAATTGTTCCCTTTGCTACTTTGCTTCTTCTTGCAGTTCTTCGATCATGCAATTAATAAACTTTAGCTACCCTTTCAACAAGTGGGTGCTTGGTTAGTAGCAAATGTTCCCTTGGGGATCCAGATAAATCTAGTATCAAGAACACATATATAGCATGTAATCATTCTTCCAACATCATATGTTCTTGTTGGGAACCCTAAAGTTTTAGTATTGATGATGGCTTCTCGAAACACACTTAGCTAGTTTAGAACATAATCTGTTCTTCATGTAAAACCAGATCACTATAGATAGACCGATCTGTGTTATGTATCAGATTAGGAGATGACTTAAAATGTAAAGGATATGTTCCTATAGAAGTCATTCTCTACTTAGAATAGGATGAAGGTCAAGATTTCACGCCCAGAAGAGTCGATCTGCTGTAACAGACAGCGACCAGATCGATGCCTACAGTGATGAACCAGAACGATTGAGTCATCAAGTCATTAGCTGACATCATCCTACACATCATATATACTTGCCACGTCAAGGTCAAAGTCCATCCAACAGGGTTTGGAAAGATGATCTACGATTTAAACATATAAGGAAAGAGACCGTTAACAATCTGATTTCCATAAATCAAAGATTGAGTCAACCTTTCCTATATGGCAAGAACAGATATGATGGAAACCATTGATTGGCAATATACCATCTATCTCACGCCAATCAACAACGGCTAGAATTTCAATATTCAATGCCTATATAGTTGAAGTCAACAATCTGGAAAAGAGAGAACACACTCGAGCAACACTGCAATTATCTTTCAAACACTCTGCATTCCAGACTTAGAGCTTCAACATCTTGTGATTCTACATCACACCAACCACCTCGATTCAAGTCGGTCTTGTCGAGAGAAAGGAGATCACCCTGCTAGCTAGTAGTTTTCTAGTGGTAACGTAGAGGTAATCTGTTGTAAAGGGACACGACCCTTCATTCGTGCATAAGTATCACTCTAGTTGTGATTGGTACTTGTGACTCGTTCTCCACGAGTATAAAGAAGCAGAGTATCCTAGTAGTGGATAATCTGGTCTAGGTTTGACCAGATCGTGGACGTAGGGATTTCCCGAACCACGTTAAACAACAGTGTGCTTTACATTCCCGCATTCTTTCTTATCTGTTGTTTATTATTATAGCCCTGTGCACTATCATATAATCTGCATTCTCAAACAATCTGCTTAAACGATCTGATTAACTCCCTAAGGTTTTCTAAACAAGAGCATTCACTTAATCCACCATTATTCCGCACTCACTCTACACTTAGAAAGTAATAAGATCACTCTTATTGTCTGCTAAGTGCTTTCACTAAGAGAGTAATCTGTTTGGACTAAATCAGCTACTGATCTGCATATCGATCTGTTTAGTCACTGCCGAGTAATTTCCTGTATGGAATAGCTTGAGCTCTCTTATAATCAGTCAAGTAAAACTGAAAAGTTAGTATTTGGTGTATTCCCCCCCCATACACCAAACCTTGCTCTTTCGGGACCAACAAGTGGTATCAGAGCAGTGGTTCAAACTGACCATTGTTTTGTTTCACAAGGTTAAAACCTGCGTGGTCTACTTGAATAGATCTAGAAAAACCTTTTTCATTCACTTGCATACTGTCTGTTATGGAGTCTTCTGTTATCAGGGCTTGCGAAGAATTCTCAATTCAAGGATATAGAGAATGGAGCTTCAGGATTAAAATGTGTCTCAAAGCCCATCACTGCTTGATGTGGAAAGTAATCGAAGAAGGGCCATTGGCAATTACCGAAGAAACTACCCGTATCACAGATACAGGAGCAGTCAAGGAAACTGTATTAAAAGATCCCAGAAAATACACCTCTGAAGAAAGGAGAGAGGCAAATCTCGATGATTTTGCCAAAGGGATCATCTCCAGCACGGTCAAAGGCATACATCTGGCTAAAATCCAAGATCTGGATACTGCCAAAGAGATGTGGGAAGCCTTGAGAGACCTAGCCTTAGGATCTGAAGTGATGATCGAGAACAAGCTGTCTCTAGCCTGCAACAAATACGATGAGTTCAAAATGAAACCTGGCGAGACAATAGAACAGATGAAGATGAGATTCACTGGAATTCTCCTAGAGATATCTGCGTTCAAAAAGAACAAGTATACTCAAAGGGAGAAAAACATGAAAGTTCTTAGAGCTCTTCCACCAAGTTGGGAGATCTATGCAGCAATGCAACCTCTAAGAGCTGACTTCAACGATCTGTCCACTGAAGCCTTATTTGATCATCTCGAAGGTCATGAATGTGACATTCAAAGAATTCGAGGACCAGATCATCTGTCCAAAAAGGCAGATAACAGTTCAAAGAAGGACAAAGAGGTAGCCTTCAAAGCGAAGAGCAAACCAGATGATCCTTCTGAGTCTGTTACTCCAGATGCAGAGAAAGGCTATGACAAACTCTTAAAAGAATTTGCAATGATAGCTAAACGAATGGACAAGATGGAAACCAGATCGAAGAAATATAGACGCTTCTACAAGGATAACAGAAGGAACTTCAACAGGAAGTATGATAATGATCGATCTGATGACAAAAATGAATCTAAACAGCAGACTGCTAAAACAACAAAGACCTCTAGCTCTACAGATTACACTTGTTTTGAATGTGGCAGAACAGGTCATTTCAAAACAGATTGTCCTGATCTATCCAAAAGCCAAAGAGAAGAACTGAGAGCCAAAAGAGATCGAAAGCTTAAATATGAGCGCAAAGCCATGATAGCTGAACAAAACTCCAGCAGCTCAAGTCATTTCTCAGACAGTTCATCAGAAAATGATGAGGCTTTCATTGCTGAAGACGAAGAAAGCTGGAATGAATGCTATGTAGGCTTGGACAACGGTCTAGATGAAGTTGAGGTAAATTCTTGCAACTCAAATTCCTCAGATGATGATAACAATCTTGAACAGGAAAGTGAAGATCAAGCAGAATACTCATGGAATGAAATAGATGAGATGTTCAAAAGCTACTCAAGCATCAAAAGACTGTTTAAAGAAGTTGTTGAAGAGAATGACAGATTGAAGAAAGTTGAGCAGATCTTAAGCACAGCAAACACTAAATTTGTTGCCAAAATTACTGATCTGGAAGAACAGATAAAGAGCAAAGACAGTGAGATTCACTCTCTTAACTCAAAAGTTAAGGATCTGATCTCAAGATACAATGTTGCTGAAGAGAAGATCAAGAAAGGAAAAGAAATGATCTACAAGAGTGATGAGCGTGCCAAGCTGCTAATCAATCTGCAACAAAAGGGAAAATCTGGATTGGGATATCCAGGTCACTCAGAAAAATCTTCAGGAACTATAAGCTTCGTACCAGAAAGGAAGAGAATGCCAGATCAAGTGATAGACTTGAAAAACAAGAAAGATCTTCCTCAAAAGATGGTCATAAAACAGACAGACAACAAGCAATACCATCAATCGAAAGGACAACCTGCCTACTACACAAAACCAGATCAGGTTCACAACAAAAGG
>JAPKLX010000345.1:0-59625 GCA_026898415.1 Leonotis leonurus | reverse complement strand
GTCTGAGACTTGCTGGTTTAACTTTCTGTTAAAGTTGTCTTGCTTCAACTTTCTGTCTGAGACTTCTTTCATCTTTCTGGTTGAACTGGCTTCGACTATCTGGTTTATTGAAACCAAAAGATACAGAACATAAAAAAATACCAAGTGTGTTTTTGAGAGAACATCATCAAAACTTAGAATATTTGTGGGGTTCCCAACAAATGGGTTTCTTCCCTTTGTCTCGTGCTGCTTGTTGTTGCTATTGTTGTTGTTGTTGTTGGGGTGTCTCAACAGTGGGGTTAGCTCATGGTGGAGTATATGACTTTTCTGTGAATGGTTGATCTGGTCCACCTTTATAAGCTTCATCTACTCCTTTGCCATTACCATCTCCTTTGAATTGTTGATCTGTTCCACCTTTATCAGCTTCATCTCCTCCTTTGCCATTGCCATCTCATTTTCCTCCTTTGCTAGTTTTATCAGATCTTTCCCCCTTTTCGACATCATCAAAAGTTGTCTTGATGAGTGTAGGAAGGAAATCCATCTCGTCCTTCATTTCTTCAAGCTTCAGCTCGGCATCCGCTTTGAAGTTCAGCAAGTATGTGATGTTCTGATCAGAATCACTGATCTTCTTCTCTAAATTATTGTTCATGGTTGAGAGAGTCTTATCATACATATCTTGCATGTCTTTTATCACGCTGATTATGGTGTTCTGATGATCAAGCTCTGCTGGAGTAGGGTAGAGGAGATCGTCTAGAACCTTCACTTGATGCTTTTTCATGAGTGTAATGAATTTTTCTTCTTCAAAATTTGCCAGTTGAGCATGAATTTCCAATGTGGTGGCCTCCTTGACCTCAGCAGTAATAGCAGCAGATTGAGTCTTGACGGTTTCATCAATTCTCTCCTTTTCTTTGGCTAACATATCTATGACCAAAGCCTGGATGGTCTGGACTTGCTTTATCACAGACTCCAGCTTCTGGTCTGACTTCCCTCTGGAAGCTTCAGCAGCCGCCCTATCATCTTCTTGTTAAGCTCTTTGGCGTTCTCTCTTAGCTTGTTGCGCAAATCGATATCCATGTCGTTCACGTAGTCCTTCTGATGCTGGTCGAAATCAGCAAGGACTTGTGTAGCTTTCCCTTGGATGGTGTTGCATGTATCAGTCATCTGATCTTGAACTCTCAGTGTGATCAAGTCATCAACCTGTAAGTTGTTGAATGACTTGGTCTCTCTCTCCAGAAGTTCTTCGAGATCATAAAATCGGACGTGTTTCTTCAACTTTTGAGCAACCCTACGAGTATAAATTTCATTTGTGGGCTCTCCCTCAATTGATTGTCCCACTGGTTCTTCATTGACGGAGTTCAAATTGATGATGGGAGTTTTCTTCTTCCTCTTCTTAGGCTTCTCAACCTCCGGAGTGGGTTGTGTTGTTGCTACTTTTGTGCTTGTTGTTCTGGTTGGGGTTGATCTGCTGTCTCTTGTTGACTTGCTGCACCAGATGTGCTGGGCTGCTCTGTCTGGTCTCCTCCTTGACCACTAATTACAACATCTGGATCAGCTTCTTCATCTGATCCCTTCACACTTGTATAAAAATCCATTCTATCAGTATAGAAGGAATTAAGATCAACTTTCAGCAATCTGGCCTCGTGCTTCATGATTGTGAGGATCAGCTGGTGGTATTCTGCTCTTACTTCTCCAACTGTTTCAGCTTGGAGTAGGCTCAGTAGGGTAGCTTCTTCTTTCTTCAATTCTTCTATCGATCTGGTTTGAAGTAATGCATCAAAAATGTAATACTCATTGTCCTTCACCAGCAAAGTAGAGCTTGACTTTCTTAGCTGCTCCATAGCTCTCAGGAAGCAGATTGATTGCTGGAAAATCATTGAGCACAGAGTGATCTGCCTCATTCTCCAACAACTGAATCACCTATGCAGCCTGCTTCATCTTCTCTTCCTCTTCATCCATCTCTTCTTCCTCTTCCTCCTCCTCACTGACCTTCTGCATACGATCTGGTGAGAGAGTAATCGTTCTGGCTGGGGAGAAGTCTTTACCCTAGTTGGGGTCATAGCTAGACTCTGGCTCTACAAACTGAGGGGTCTCAGTGGCCAGTTGGGCTTCTTCAGCTGGTTGAGGAATAGAACTTTTTGGTTGGAAAGTTTCCTCAGGTTGGTGAATGGTTGTCTCTGGTTGAGACTCTTCGGCTGGTGGTGGAGATTCGTGAACTTTCCTCAATCTCCTTCTCTTTTGTTTGGGTTGTTGAGTGGTAGTGGAGGTGTCTGTATTGATGGAACTTGCTCTCTTGGCACGTGGCTTCCTTTGGGTTGTCTCCTTCGGACCTTCTCCTTGGGTGCTTTCTCTTTCTTCTCAACGCATTTAGTGGGTGGCACCCAGATAGGATTAGAACTCCCCATTTCCAACAGTGTATGGAGATGCATTTCTTCAGAAACTTTATTGAATAGGGTAGGTGTGATTCCCAGGGACATCTTGATCTGATGTTGGTCCTTGGGAATAGTTAGCCTGGAATTGAATTCAACAGCATTCTCCCAAACCTACTTTTTGAAAAACTTCTCCACCATAAAACTTATTTTGGTGGAATGCCTCAGATTTCTTTGCACCTCCACGGACACAGTCTTGCTTCCTTTGCCAACAAATCGAACTGTATCCTACTCCAGTTTACTTTCAAGTTTAGAACGACTGCAGTCATGATCCTAAACATTTCTGGGGTGACCTCGTCATATGACCCACTGTGAGTCATAAATATCGGCTGGATGAACTAAAAAACCAGCTTGTAGCCTGGTTGAAGCAGTCCCCTCTGGAACATCTTCCCAGTGTACGAAATGGGAATAACCATCACTTGTTCCACAGCTTCTTGAAGCTGTTCAGCAGTGATCTCAGATAGATCCATGCCTTCATCTTTCAGTCTGAATGTTTGGTTGATCATGGCAGACACATCATAAGTTGTTTTGCTCGTCGTATCACCAATGGGCATCAGTACATTGGCCTCATGGCCATCCTTCCGTGCCATGTAAGGTAGAAAGTAGCAGCTTGTTTGGCCAAAAACATGTTGGGATGACCAGTCACAATATTATGAAATCCTACAAGATTGAAATCCAGCAGCGAACAACATATAATCACAATAAATGAAAGCAAAACATATCCCATATCTCAATTCTGAAATAAGAACTTGAAGAACACAAAGATATATATATATATAACCAGAGATCCAGAATGCAACATATACCCAAAGAATATCAAAGAATACAGTCTAAACATGTTTCCAGACATAATAATCTCACCACAGTAAATCAGATAAATTCCAACTTAAACATGCTTAACAAGTTATAATATGAAAACTACAAATACCTTTGCAGCGCTTGACAACTGTGAAAATTTCTTCCAACTTTTGGAAGCCGTGGGTTTTGTAAACAACGAATGGTTCAGGAGAGAGATACTTCTGAACCTCAGCAACGTGTTGCAAAAACAGTGATGATTGTGGTGCCATTTTTCAAAAGTTTGAGATTAAAAAGCTTTCGAGAGAAGTTGCAAACAAGAAATGCTTCAGTGCTTAGAATGTGAAGGTGTGCTCTGTGAGTTGAAAGTGTAAGTGAACAGTTATGAGCACGTACGACACATATATATAGGAAATAATTCAACGGCTGGTATGAAAGAGATAAGAAGTTTAAGGTTTGGAGGAAAGTCTCCCTTTTTAGATTTTCTCGTTTCAACTTTTTCTTTTGCCGCCTTTCCTTGCGTTTGATACACGCGCTAGATCTTAGGGTTGTAGGGTGGAGCGTGTAAATCTTCCTAACCACTACAACTTCCCTTTTCTTATTTTGGTAGAGATATTCCTCAATCACTGTTACCAAAGCCTGTAGTAATCATCACAATTATGGAAGATTTAACAAATCTATGTCAGAAAAATCACTTTATAGACCATAGTTAGGGTGGTAATTAGGTCAGAGAAACGTTTCTAATTTCTGAATTCCCACTTGACTAAGTAATCTTTATTGGAAAATTAATTTCCACGTGGCATGTTCTAGTCTCATCCAAATTCTGACACGTGTAAACAGTTAGTCTGGTCTTTGCTCTTAACATCATCTGATTCCCTCTTCCATCTGGTATCATCTTCTTACACCATCTAGTATCATCTGGTTCTCATGAACTGAGTTGTGATCTTGTTCTCATAACTTCCATATGTTGTTGATTGTCAATCTGGTTGACAATCTGTTTCTCACGATCTTGGTGGTGATATGTATTTCTACTATATCTCATGATCTTAATGATCTGGTGTCATTCTGATTCTTTCATCTAGGTTTAGCAATCCTAGCTTTCCACATAGCATCTTAAATCTTTCTTCTGGTAGTGCTTTTGTCAATATGTCAGCTCGTTGAATATCTGTGTGTATCTTCTCGATCTGGACGTGCTTCCTTTCTACATGAACTCTTATAAAATGATGTCTCATATCAACATGTTTGCATCTGGTGTGTAGAACTGGATTTTGTATTATAGCAATAGCACTCGAGCTGTCACAAAATATAGATATCTCCTTTACATTGATCTCGTATTCCTTGAGCTGCTACTTTAACCAGAGTATCTGTGCACAACAGCTTCCAGAGGCCATATATTCTGCCTCAGTTGTTGATGTAGCAACAAATGTTTGTTTCTTTGAAAACCATGAGATCAGCTTGTTTCCAAGAAACTGACAGGTTCCAGATGTTGACTTTCTGTCCAGCTTGCATCCTGCATAATCTGAATCTGAATAGTCTGTTAACTCAAAGTTGTCCTCACATGGATACCATAGTCCAATGTGTGTTGTTCCTTTGAGATATCTAAGTATCTTCTTGGTTGCTTCCATGTGTGACTCCTTGGAGTTGGCCTGGTATCTAGCACATACTCCAACTGCAAAAGTAATGTCAGGTCGACTAGCAGTTAAGTATAGTAAAGAACCAATGATACCCCTATATTGAGTTATGTTTGTTGGTTTCCCTTCTGGATCTGGATCTATCTTCGCATTAGTCTTCATTGGAATCTTGACAGGTTTACTATCTTTAACTCCAAATTTGGTGATCAAATCATTGATGTACTTTGCTTGATTAACGAATATACCATCTAGTAGTTGTTTCATCTGCAAACTTAGAAAGAAATTCATCTCGCCCATCATGGACATTTAATACTTATTTTTCTAAGTTCAGCAAATTTGTCACATAGACAACCAGATTGAGATCCAAAAATGATATCATCAATGTATATCCGCACCAAAAGAATATGTTCTTTAACTTTGATTATGAACAACATCTTGTCAACAGAACCTCTTCTGAATCTAGATTCCAGCAGAAATGTTGATAATGTCTCATACCACGCTCTGGGTGCTTGTTTCAATCCATAAACTGCTTTTGCTAATCTATAAACTTTCTGATCTGGATTGCTTTCTTCAAAACCAGGTTATTCCACATATATTTCTTCAAGAATACCATTTAGGAATGCAGTCTGAACATCCATTTGGTACACCTTGAATCTCTTATATGCTGCATATGCCAGGAACAATCTGATTGCTTTCAATCTAGAAACCGGTGCGAACGTTTCATCAAAATCAATGCCTTCTTGTTGATTGTATCCTTTTGCAACTAATCTGGCTTTGTTTCTGACAACTTCACTGTTGGGAACCTTTTTGATGATTGTGGAAATCATTATTTATATGTTTTGATGATGCGAAACCATATTATATATGCATAACATTAAACTGTGCTTACGCTTGAATGTCTATTGATGCTTAGATGTTTATGCTTTATTTCTGTCTAGAATAGATAGACTCAACAGATGGTTAAGTGTAAGGACAGATCGATGAAAGATAGATCGTGTCCATAGGAACCATCTTTGTTCTCAATAGTAGATCAGCTAACATGTAAGATCAGGTTAAGTTTATAACCTGTGTCATAGAGCTTGATCTTATTTAGTCTATCTAGTAGAAGGGAGATCAACCTATAAGGCCAGACTAAATTAACTATCTGTGCTAAAAAGATCGACCTTGTTATGTAGCAGGTTAAGTCAAAATGTGAGAACAGATTGATATAACGATCTGTTCATAGGACTAACCTGATCCATCTAGACTTAGTTTTTATAGCATCTTATTTATAGCACAGCATGACAGCATTACTACCGTGGACAGATCGATATGAAAATCAAGAAGCAGCGAGAGAGAGAGTCAACCTTGTATCAAACAGGTTGACATTGATCTAGATGGACAGCTAGCTGCTATGAAACAGATCGATGGACAGATCGATCTAAAGACCAAGAAGCAGCGAGATTGTATCAACCTTGTATCAAACAGGTTGACATCAAGCTGCATAAGAAGATGTAAAAAGAACAGCTAGCTGTGTCTAACAGATAGGACAGCTAGCTGTGAAAGAAACAAGACAGCTAGTTGTGCATAACAGATCGACCGAATAGCTAGTGATCAACAACAAGTGATCAACAACAAGTGATCAACTGCTAGTGATCAACAGCTAGAAACAAAGATGCACCTGCTCAAAGAACAGCGAGCTGTGCTCTTAGGATCAAGGAATAGCGAGCTGTTTAAAGCAGGAAAAGAAATCACAGTGAGTGCTCCATAACTTCAAACAGTGAGTGCTCAAAGGGTTCAACAGAGAGTGCTCAAACAAAGGATTAAACAGCGAGATGGACAGCAAGCTGCATAGCGAGATGGACAGCGAGCTGCTCATCCCAGTTGGAGGAAGCTATAATCTACCTAAATTGATAAGCTACTTGTCCTATGCCACGTCAACATCCACGTAGGACAAACTCCAACGGCTAGAAGTACAGTCAGCAGTCAACGGTCAAAAGAGCATTTAATACTTACTGCAAAAGCTGCAGAGACTTCCAACGGCTATAATTCAAATATGCCTATAAATACTTCAAGCCTTCTTCAGAAATGGTGTTCGTGAGTTCGTGAATTGAGGATATTGCCCAGAAAAAGCTACAACGCTACAAGACTCTCTCCAGTTTTCCATTAAATTATTCAACACCAGATATAGATTATATACATCCTTGAGTGTTGTAAATTAGAGAGAGATCTCCATTATTCTGAAGATAAACTCGCTAGAACTTATCTTAGATTTGAGCCTTCAAAGCCCATAGTTCTAGTTTCCTCCATAGCCGAAAGCTCGGAGGAAGAACGATTATAAAACCGAACCCAGATCTCGTACTCGACGAGTTTAAACAAGAGAGTTGTAATCTCGTACTCAACGAGAATAAATAAGCGAGTTTTGGCTCGTACTCAACAAGGATAAATAAGCGAGGGATCCAAAGTTAAGGGATTCATCGATCTAGCTTTGATCGATCGTGGACGTAGGGGGTTTCCCGAACCACGTTAGATATTGTGTGTTCTTTTATATTTTGCATTGCATTAGTTTGATTCTTTGTTTATCACTTCACCAGCGAGCTGTTACCCAACAGCGAGCTGTGCATTTGAATCAACTTCATAAAGAACACTCGGTATAAACAAAACATATTTTCTAAGTGTAAGAGCAACCAACATACTCACAGCTTCCGCACACTATCTGTGTTTGGACAGATCGTCTGGTAAGCTCCAGCTAGCTGCCAGTCTATCTGCTCTTTGACAGATCACTCACGCTCTGTGTGGAGAACTTACTTGAGCAGCTAGAACTCTCTCTACAACAGAGGAGATCGACTGCTATTAACAGCGAGCTGTTCTGGTATCTACAGCGAGCTGATTCTCAACCTGCTGTTCAAACAGCCAAACGCGAAAAGTTGGATTGTGGTGTATTCCCCCCCCCCCCATACACCACACCTGCTCTCCCGGGACCCAACATTCACCATTCTCATCTCGTTTGTTCTTGAATATCCATTTCACACCTATAACACCCTGGTGTCTTAGTCTTTCTACAAGATACCAAACTTGGTTTCTTTTAAACTCATTGAGTTCTTCTTGCATAGCAATTACCAAATATGCATCTTGTAGTGCTTCATATGCGTCAGATGGTTCAACATGAGATAGGTAGCAACTTAGAAGTGCACTTTCTCCATGCATTTTTCTGGTTTTCACACGATCTGATGGGTTCCCAACAATCTGTTCTGAATGATGGTGTTCTTGTATCTATTTCCTTCTACTTGACATCTCTTCTTATGATATCTCAGGTTCTGGTTCTTTTATTGGTTCCTCAAAATCAGGATGTGCTGTTGAAGTTGCTTAGAAAAGATTTTCATCTACTGGTCCTTCAGCCTCAATCTCCTGATTGTTGTTCCAGCTGTTGATATCTCTGGATTCTTCAGGTTGACTCTGAGTAGGTTCAACATCATCAGCTTCCACTAGTTCACTATCATCTAGGGTTAATATAATCTGATCCAGATCAATGTGATATGTTCCCCCTTGCTCTATGCTAGTCTCAGCTACAGGTTGATCACTAATCTTGTCTTCTTCTGTTGAATTCCATATCAGGATGTCTTCAAGCAGTATTCCTCCTGATCTTGTCTTCTTTTGTTGAATTCCATATCAGGATGTCTTCAAGCAATATTCTTCACCTGTTTCACTGTATTCAAGAATAGTTTCATCAAATACAATATGAGGTGTTACCTCCACAACATGAGTTTTTTTATTGTAAACCCTATAAGCTTTACTAACATCAAAATATCCTAAAAATATTTCTGGGTCAGCTTTGCTATCAAAGTTTTCAATTGAGATTTCCCATTATTATGAATGTAACAAGTGCAACCAAAGGTACGAAAATACTGCATCCTGGGCTTTCGGTCGTTCCATATCTCGTATGGTGTCTTCCCATGTCTGAGAGTAATCACCGATCTGTTTTGTGTATAACAGGCCGTGTAGATGGCTTCTGCCCAAAACTTCTTTGATTTATGGTGCAAGCTGCTTCCTTTAACGATCTGTTTCGTCTCTCAACTAATCCATTCTATTGAGGTGTTCTTGCTGCCGATGTCTGGTGTGTGATACCCATAGGGTTGCAATATCCCCAATCTTCTGGTTTAGAAACTCTGTCCCTTGATCTGTTCTGATTGTTACGACAGATATTTCTTTTTGCTTTGTGATCTTGTTGAGAAAATTTGGCAGCTTCTCCAGTGTCTCTTTCTTCTTGAACAAAAAGATGACCCAAGTGAATCTTGAGTAATCATCAATGATGACCAGTGTGTACTTTCTTCCATTGATACTTAATGGCTTAACTGGGCCAAATAAGTCTAGATGAAGTAATTCCAAAATTCTGGAGGATGAGTGAGCTGCTTTGCTAGTAAATGATGAATTGGTCTGCTTTCCAGCTTGGCACGCTTCACAAATATAATCTTTGTCATATACTTGATCTGGTAATCCTTCGACTAGCTTCTCTCTTACAATCTTGTTGATTGACTTGAAATTCAATTGGCTAAGTCGATTGTGTCATAACCTGCTTGTCTTAGAGATTGTCTTAGTAACTAGACATGTCACTATCTGGTTTGTCCATTGCACAATGTACAATCTATCCTGTAATTTATCGGTAAGAAGAATTTCATATCCTTCCATTTTCTTCACAAGACAATTGTTAGCATTAAAAACAATCTGATTGCCATTAGCACAGAATTGGCTAACAGAAAAAAGATTATGACTAAGACCCTCAACTTATGATACGTTGGTGATGGTGGTCTTGCCAATCTTAATATTACCATATCCTCTGGTAGGGACCTTCTGTTTCTGGTCTCTATTAGTCTTGACATAGTGAGCAGGTTGCCCTTTCATTTGATAGTACTTCTTATCTCCTGCTTCCTTCATCATCATCTTCTGGGGTTGATTCTTCTTGTTCTTTAGGTCTTTGACTTGGTCTCACTAGGTTTTCCAGTATATCCTAGACCAGTTGTTCCTCTTCTCTGCATGTCAATGATCATACCAGCTCGTTCTTGGCTTTTGTTGATCTTGCTCATGTTCTCCATGGTTTTCTTCAGTTTTTCTTCAACAACTTCTTTTCTACTAATCATGTCTTTAACCTTAGAGTTGAGTGAGTAAATCTCTGCATCTTTGGTATTGATTTGTTCTTCTAGATCGTTCATTTGAGCAGAAAACTTGGTGTTTGCTTCACTCAAAATATTCACTATCTCGTTCAACTTATCATTCTCCTTAATGACTTCAGAGAATAGCTTCTTTATACTTGTGTAGCTCTTGAACATCTCATTGATCTCTTCCCATGAGACTTCTGGTTCATCTTTATTTCCAGAATCATATATAGAATTATTTGATGACATAGAAATATGAGAATTTACCTCGATCTAGTCGAGTCCATTGTCAATTCCCATATAGCATTCATCCCAATCTTCTTCTGTGTCTTCCACATAGAATGCCTCATCATTTTCTGATGAACTATCAGATAGATGACTCGAGCTGCTGGAGTCCTCTTCAGCCAGCATGGCTTTGCGTTGAGCTTTTAGCTTACGATCTTTTTTGGCTCTTAGTTCTTCTCTCTGACTTTTAGATGAATCAGGACAGTTTGTCTTGAAGTGACCTATTCTGCCACAGCCATAAAATGTATAATCAATAGAGTTGGATGTTTTACCATTACTCTTTGCTTCGCCTTTGCTATCAGATCATTCTTGATCTCTGTTCAACTGATATCCACTCTTGTTGTCCTTGTAGAATCTGCGATAGTTTCTCGATCATACTTCCATTTTATCCATCCTCTTGGCAATCATAGCAAACTCCTTGAGCAGCTTGTCATAGCCTCCTTCTTCTGATGCAGTAGGTGCTACTGGTTCATATGCTACGCGCTTCACTTTGAAGGCTACTTCTTTCTCCTTCTTGGAATTACTTTCGTTCTTTTTGCCTGAAGCATGATCTGGTCCATGAATTCTTCTAATATCACATTCATGTACAGCCAGATGATCAAATAGTGCTTCAACTGATAGATCATTGAAGTCAGCACGTAGTGGTTTCATTGCAGAATATATCTCTCAGCTTTGTGGCAACGCTCTGAGTATTTTGAGATTCTTTTCTCCCTGAGTGTACTTGTTCTTGTTAAATGCAGAATCTTCAAGTAACACTTCTATGAATCTGTTCTTCATCTGCTCGATGGTTTCTCCAAGCTTCATCTTGAATTCATCGAACTTGTTGCATGTCAGGGACAACTTGTTCTCGACCATAGCCTCAGAACCTAAGCTAAGTTCTCGCAGTGCCTCCCACATCTCTTTGGCTGTATCAAGATCTTGGATTTTGGCCAAATGGACTCCTTTGACTGTGATGGAAATAACTCCCTTAGCAAAGTCATCTAGATTTGCTTCGCGTCGTTCTTCTGAGGTGTATTGTCTGGGATCTTTAAGTACATTCTCTTTGACTACACTAGTTTCTCTGACACGAGACTTTTCTTCATAAATAGTTAATGGTCCTTCCTCTATCACTTTCCACATCAGACAGTGATGAGCTTTTAGACACATCTTGATTCTGAAACTCCAATCTATGTATCCTTGGATGGATAATTCTTCACAAGCTCTAATAACAGAAGATTCCATGATAGCAGATAGTATGCACGTGAATGAAAATGGTTTTCCTAGATCTAATCAAGTAGACCACGCAGGTTTCAACCCAATGAAACAGAAACAATGGTCCTATGAACCACTGCTCTGATAACACTTGTTGGTCCCGAAAGAGCAAGGTTTGGTGTATGGGGGGGGGGAGGAATACACCAAATAAAAACTTTTCAGTTTACTTGACTAATTTCTTAGAGAGGTTAAGCTTTCTCGAAGGGAGATTGCTTATGTGTGACAAACCAGATCGATACACAGTCTGTCCAGATTGACTCTCTCTTGTGATAAAGACTTAGTAAATAACAAGAGTGATCTACTTGTCCAACAGAGCGTTGTGTGCGGAATATGGTGGACTTAGTCAGTGCTCTTTGCTATTTATTAGAAAATCTTTGAAATACTTAACCAAGTTGCTTAACAGATTGATGAAGAATGCAGTTTGAATAAACATGCTGGTTAGACAAATAAGCAACTAAAAGTAAATATGTAGAATATAAATAACACAATTGTTTTACTTGGTTGGGGAAACCCCCTACGTCCACGGTCCAATCCAAACCAGATTAGATATCCACTACTTGGATACTCTCTTCTTTATACTCGCGGAGAACGAGCCACAAGTTTCAAACACAATCTGGTTGAAACTTATGCACGAATAAGGGTTGTGTCCATTTACAACTTACTATACAACTGCAACAAGATATCTTCACGTTAATCCACTAGAAAACTACTAGCTGGCAAAGCTATCTTCCTTCTCCTTCTCGAAAAGACAGACTTGAATCGAGTGGTGTGATTTCAATCACGAACAGCTTAGAACACGATCTAGTATGTAGAAACCTCCTCGAATGAATGCTTCATAGAGTGACTTGATTTCTTAGCAGAGTAACAGCTTTATAATGATCTTGAAGTATCCGTACTCTTCCAGTCTTGATTCCAAGCTTTTATAGGTGTAGAATTTAAAATTCTAACCGTTGGTCTTGATTGACTTGAAGTAAATATTGATTGCCAATCAGGAATTCGAATCCCAGAATATCTCATATTTCCTTGTGTGAAAAGGTTGACCAATCCCTTGAAATATGGAAAGCAGATCGTGATTGATGCTTCTTTCCTTCTTCGCATAGTGATTTATTCTCCTTCCAAACTTGATCTCCAATAGATAACCTTTCCATCTTCATGAGATTGTGGCAAGGTGATTTGGATTCACTTAAGTACATCTGGACATATAATCGAATGTCAGATGACTGGGTTGATCTAGTCCAGGCTGGCTTACTTTTTGGTGACGATCTGGCCATAGCAGATTGACATCGATCTGCTCTAACATCATTCTATTTCAAAAAAAATACTCCAAAGCATGGTTGCAATCTTTGTGAAGGATTTATCAGCAACCAGATCGAGTGGCCATCGATCAGATCATATACTTGCTTTGAATGCTCCTGCTGATCTGGTTCTTCGAACAAAACGAGCACTAGCTAGATGACTTCTATATGATATAATCCTTTACATTTTAAGTCATTCACTAACATGATCTAAAGTCATGCTCTCTATCAGATTCACTTTATATGACTGTGATCTGGTACAAGTAGAACAGATTAAGATCTAGCAAACAGAATTAAATCTAAGTGTGGTTCGAGAGAACATCATCAAAACTCAAAACTAAATGTTGTGGGGTTACCAACATAACCCACATGAATATATATATCAGATTGAAAACAAGGTGGATTACATGAAAAATTCAAAAAGGGATAGCTAACAAGATAACAAATGGATAAAAGATAAGAGAAATCTATGTGAACCATTTGTCAGCCCCTCATTTCTTCTTCTTCTCGCACTGTGCATCAGAGGTGAGCTGAATACTCTCATAAATTCCATCTCTAACTCTTACGTAGTTAAGATCATGGTTATCGATCTTGTAACAATTGATCTTAGCTAGCTGGTTGATGTAATTTAGGATGTACGTCTTGCCAGGTATGCTGCTTCCTGGGATCATTGGGCATACCATAAACTCCTTCGTAGGTGCCTTAATCTTGATTTTAGCATTCTTGACAGCCAATCTGATCCTATGGACAAGCTCCTTATCAGAAAAATTCTGCATGTAGCGATGGAAATCTTCATCTGGTGTTGACTCAGAGTAAGTGGGCTCTTTCAGAAAATATATGTTCATTATAAAGTCTTGCTTTATCAGTTCCCAGTCCTTCTGATCCGCTTCAGGTACCCAGACATCTTTAGGCGTCTTCTTTTGTAATGAAAGATTCAAGGCCGTGAAGGGCTTCTTCTTTTTCTTCTTTGACTGAGGAGTTGCTTGAGATGATTGTCGAGATTGTTCTGATGTAGGTGAAGAGAAGGGTGTTTGGTAAGATTTCTCTCTGGCCTCCCTCTCTGCCAACCTCTTCTCCTGTTCAGCCTGCTCTTTATCGAACTGTGCCGTAAAGATGGGGTCACAGGCTTGCTCTCGGCTTATCCCAAAAAGTAAAACTCAGCGATCTGGTCGCCTTCATCAATCATTGGTTTCTTCTCTTTGTCTGGTGCTGTTGTTTGTTGTTGTTGTTGGGATGTCTCCACTGTTGGATCAGTCCTTAGAGGAGTGTATGGTCTCTCTGTGGAAGGTTGATCTAGTTGAACTGATTCAGCTCCTTCTCTTTCAGCATCTCCTTCTGGACTGTGATCTGGTCCTCCCTCCTTATCACCTTCTTTTCCTCCTTTATCACCTTTTCCAGCCTTGTCAAATCTTTCCCCCTTTTCAACATCATCAAAGATTGTCTTGATGAGCGTTCGGAAGGAATCGAAATCTGCCTTCATTTCCTCTAGCTTTTGCTCTGCATCTGCCTTGAAGTTCAGCAGGAATGTGACGTTCTGGTCGGTGGCATCAAGCTTCTTCTCCAGATTGTTGTTCATTGTTGAAAGAGTCCCATCATAAGTATCTTGCAGCTCTTCCAGCGTTCTGATTCTGGAAGCAGATTGAGCTTGGACAGCGGTAGCAATTCTTCTTCAAAGTTGGCCAGTTGAGCATGAATCTCCAGTATTGTGGCCTCTTTGATTTCTGCAGTGATGGAAGCAGATTGAGCTTGGACAGCGGTAGCAATTCTATCCTTCTCTTTGGCCAACATGTCAGTGACCAGAGTGTGAACACTCTCGACATGCTTTTCTATCCATTTTTCATGATATTATGAATGGATCAGGTATATCATGGCGACTTCTTCAGAAAAAATGGTGTCTTCCACAATGGAATTTGATAAGTGAGATTTCGAGTAAGTGTTTCCATGGGCTCTTACTACCTTTATAGAAGGATACTAAACTAAAGAAGACCGGGCCTTTTTTTTAATTTCCTTCTTGACTCTTCAAAAAAGAAGGTGGATTTGGTCAGGGAGATGCCGAAATAGTACTCCAAGATCCATTATGTGTCCAAGGTCTTTTGGTCTTCTTGGCATCTGTTATTTTGGCGCAAATTTTTTTAGTTCTTAAAAAGAAACAGTTCGAGAAGGTTCAATTGGCCGAAATGAATTTCTAGACTCGCTAATTAATCGACATCAGGTTCGTCAAAATAACTCTAGTTTCTGGTCTGACTTTTCTCTCTGTGCTTCAGCTACTTCCCAACTCATCATCCATCTTTTTGTTAAGTTCCTTGTTCTGGTCTCTCAATTTTCGGCCAGATCTTTGTCCATATCGTTGACGTAGTCCTTCTAATGCTGGTTGAAATCAACAAGGACATGGGTAGCTTTCTCCTGGATTGCATTTCAGGTAGAGTTTAGCTTGTCTTAGACACGAATTGAAATCAAGTCATCAACCTGCAGATTGTTGAATGACTTGTGCTCTCTCTCCAAAATCTCTTCCAAGCCATAGAAGGCTATGTGTTTCTTCAATTTTTCAGCAGCCCCTGGAGTATAGATTTCATCAGTGGGTTGACCTCCAATAAGTTGGCCTGCTGGTTCTTCATCAACAGGATCCAGATTGATGATGGGGTCTTCCTCTTGCGCTTCTTGGGCTTCTCAGCCTCCTGTGCTGGTTGTGATGTTTCTGTTGGTTGTGCTGGTGCTGTTGGCTGGGGTTGATCTGCCGTGCCAGATGTGCTGGACTGCGTAGTCTGGTCATCTCCTTGACATCCCATGTCCACATCTGGATCAGCTTCTTCATCTGATCCCACAACACTTGCATAGAAATCCACTCTATCAGTATTGAAGGATTTATGGTCGATCTGTAGTAACTTTGTTTCATGTTTCATGATGGCTAGTATCATCTGGTGATACTCTGCTCGAATTTCTCCAACTGTGGTAGCTTGGAGCAGACTCAATAGCGTGGCCTCTTCCTTCTTGAGCTCCTCAATCGATCTGGTTTGGAGCAGGGCGTCAAAAAGGTAGTACTCGTTGTCCTTTATCAGCAAGTATAGTTTCACTCTTCTGGCTACTCCATAACTCTCTGGGAGCAGATTGATTCCTGGAAAATCTTTAAGCACAGAATAATCTACCTCATTCTCTAGTAGGTGAATCACTTCCATTGCATGTCTCCTCTTGGCTTCATCTTCATCCACTTTTTCTTCCTCCTCACTGATCCTTTACATACGATCTGGTGAGGGAGTTGTTGTTCTGGCGGGAGAAAATTCTTTGCCCTAGTTTGGGTCAAAGCTAGACTCTGGCTCCACAAATTGAGGGGTTTCTGTAGCCAGTGGTGTTTCCTCTGTGTGAGGAATGGTGTTGTCTGGTTGGAGAGCTTCTTCTGGTTGATGTGTTGTTGTTTCTGGTTGTGAATCCCCAGCTGGTGGTGGAGATTCATGGGCTTTCCTCATTCTCCTTATTTTCTGCTTGGGTTGTTGAGTGGTTGTTGAAGTGTTAGTATCAATTGAACTTGCCCTCTTGGCAGGTGATTTTCTCTGGGTTTTCTCCTTCTACACCTTTTCCTTGAGTGCCTTTTCTTTCTTCTTTTCCTCACCTTTGGAAGGTGGCATCCATATGGGATTAGAACTCCCCATTTCCATCAATGCTTGTAGATGAACTTCATCAGAAACTTTATTGAATAAGGCAGGTGTGATTCCCAGGGACATCTCGATTTGATGTTGGTCCTTAGGAATAGTCAGTCTGGAATTTAATTCAACTGCTTTCTCCCAGACTTGCTGCTTGAAAAATTTCTCCACCATAAAGCTGATTTTGGTGGAATGACTCAAGTTCCTCCTTACCTCAACGGACATAGCATTGCCCTTGGCATCCCTGGTCCACTTCACTAACCTTACTTCATTTGCCAGCAAGTCAAACAAAATTCTACTCCAGTTTACCTTCAGATTTAGGACTACAGCAGTCAAGATCCTAAACTTCTTGGGTGTAACCTGATCATATGACCCACAGTGTGTCATGAAAATGCATAGAACAAATTCAAAAACCAGTTTGTAGCCTGGTTGAAGCAACGCATGCTGGAACATCCTTCCAATGTTGTTGATGGGGATCACCATCACTTGCTCTACAGCTTCTTGAAGTTGTTCTGCAGTTATCTCAAACAAGTGCATGCCTTCATCCTTCAACCTATATGCCTGGTTGATCATCACCATCACATCATAGGTTGTCTTGCTTGTTCTATCCCCTATAGGCATCAGCACATTCCCTTCATGGCCATTTTTCTCATCGTGCCATGTTTGGGTGCGCAGTGACAATGTTATGGAATCCTACAAACAATAGCCCAACAATGAATAACATATAATCACAAGACATAATAGAAAAACATTTCCCATATCTCAGTTTCGAAATTAGAACATAAAGAACACTGATATTATATGCATATATCCAAATTTGCATAAACATAGAAAAGCATTAAAGCATAATTCAACATGTTTTTCAAAAACTATAATCTCACCACAATAAATCAGAAACCTCT
The DNA here is from genome assembly GCA_026898415.1 of Leonotis leonurus. NCBI lineage: Eukaryota > Viridiplantae > Streptophyta > Magnoliopsida > Lamiales > Lamiaceae > Leonotis > Leonotis leonurus. The sequence goes on along the minus strand of JAPKLX010000345.1, from coordinate 42,297 downwards.
AACTTAAACATGCTTAGCAGGTCACAAAATGAAAACAATGATAAACCTTTGTAGCGCTTGACAACAGCTAAGATTTCTTCCAATTTTTGAAAACCATGGGTTTCATAGACAACAAATGGTTCAGGTGAAAGAAACTTCTTGTTGGGAACCCCACACAAAAATTTAGTTTTGATGATGTTCTCTCGAAACATACTTAGATTTATTTCTGTTTGCTAGGCTATAATTTTTTCTACTTGTACCAGATCACTAGGATATAAAGTGAATCTGATAAAGAACAAGTCTTTAGACCTGATTAGTGGATGACTTAGAATGTAAAGGATCAAATCCTATAGAAGTCATTCAGTTAGCTTACGTTCTGTTCAATGAACCAGAGCAGCAGGAGCCTACAAAGCAAGCAGATGATATGATCGATGGCCATTCGATCTGGTTGTCGAAAAATCATTCACTGAGATTGCAACCATGCTTTGGAGCATTTTTGGAACAAGCTTGACTTTGAATAGATCAATGGCATTCGATTTAAATGTCTAGATGTATTTAGGAGAATCCCAAAATCAACTTGCCACATCAGCAGATCTCTCGATGATGGAATGTGTATTAATTAGAGATCAAATTTGGAAGGAGAATCAATCACTACGCAAAGAAGGAAACAAGTATCAATCACGATCTGCTTTCCATAATTCAAAGATTTGGTCAACCTTTCTCACGAGGCAAGAGGAGATAATCTAGGATTCATATCTCTTGATTGGTAATCAAACCAATCAAGCCCAACGGTTAGAATTTTAAAATTCTACACCCATAAGAGTTTGGAACCAAGACTGGAAGAGTACGGATACTTCAAGATTATTATTGACGATCAAGTTGTTACTCTACTCAGAAATCAACTCATTCAACGAAGCAATCATTTGAGGAGATTTCAACATACCAGATCGTGTTCTAAGCCGTTCGTGATCGAAATCACACCACTCGATTTAAGTTTGTCTTATTGAGAAGGAGAAGGAGAATAGCTTCACTAGCTAGTAGTTTTCTAGTGGATTAAGGTGAAGATATTCTGTTGCAGTAGTTTTCTGTAAGTTATAAAGGGACACGACCCTTATTCATGCATAAGTTTCAACCAGATTGTGCTTGAAACTTGTGGCTCGTTCTTAGCGAGTATAAAGAAGATAGTATCCTAGTAGTGGATATCTAATCCGGTTTGGATTAGACCGTGGACGTAGGAAGTTTCCCGAACCACATAAAACAACTGTGTTATTTACTTTATGCATCTTTACTTTCAGTTGTTTTATTCACTAACCAGCACGTTCATACAATCTGCATTCTTAATCAATCTGTTAATAAATTTGGTTAAGTTTTCTAAAGGTTGTCCAATAAAGAGCACAGACTAAGTCCACCATTTTCCGCACACAACTCTCTGTTGGATAACAAGATCACTCTTGCTATCTACTAAGTGTTCATCACTAGAGAGAATTAATCTGGACAGTCTTAGTATCGATTTGGTCATCGATCTGGTCAGTCGTACTTAAGCAATCTTACTTCGGGAAAGCTTAATCTCTCTAAAAAAATTAGTCAAGTAAATTAAAAAGTTTGCATTTGGTGTATCCCCCCCCCCCCCCCCCCTCATACACCAAAACTTGCTCTTTTGGGACCAACAAGTGGTATCAAAGCAGTGGTTAATACGACCATTGTTTCTGTTTCACAGGGTTGAAACCTGCGTGGTCAACTTGAATAGATCTAGGAAAACCTTTTTCATTCGGGTGTATACTATCAACTATCATAGAATCTTCTGTTATTAGGGCTTGTGAAGAATTCTATCCAAGGATATAGAGAATGGAGCTTCAGAATCAAGATGTGTCTAAAAGCTCATCACTGTCTGATGCGGAAAGTGATAGAAGAAGGACCATTAGCCATATATGAAGAGAAGACTCGTGTCACAGAAACTGGCGTAGTCAAAGAAGACATACTTAAAGATCCCAGACAATACACCTCAGAAGAACGACGTGAAGAAAATCTAGATGACTTTGCCAAGGGAGTTATTTCCAGCACAGTCAAAGGAGTTCATCTGGCCAAGATCTAAGATCTAGATACAGTCAAAGAGATGTGGGAGGGACTACGAGAACTAAGCTTAGGTTCAGAAGCCATGATTGAGAACAAGGTGTCACTTGCATGCAACAAGTTCGATGAGTTCAAGATGAAGTCTGGAGAATCCATTGAACAGATGAAGAACAGATTCATCGAAGTGTTACTTGAAGTTTCTGTTTTCAACAAAAACAAGTACACTTAAAGAGAGAAAAATCTCAAAATTCTCAGAGCATTACCACCAAGCTGGGAGATATATTTTGCAATGCAACCATTACGTGCTGACTTCAACGATTTGTCAGTTGAAGCACTCTTTGATCATCTGGCTATCTATGAGTGTGACATTAGAAGAATTCATGGATCAGACCATGCATCTAGCAAGAAGAATGAGAGCAACTCCAAGAAAGAGAAATAAGTAGCCTTCAAAGGCAAGTGTGTAGCAGATGATCCAATAGCACCTGCTGCATCAGAAGATGGAGGTTATGACAAACTGCTCAAGGAATTTGCAATGATCGCCAAGAGAATGGACAAAATGGAAGTTAGATCTAGAAAATATCATAGATTCTACAAAGACAAAAAGAGTAGATATCAGAAGAACAGAAAACAAGATCGATCTGATAGCAAAGGCGAAGCAAAATGTAATGGTAAAACATCTAACTATATTAACTATACTTGTTATGGTTGTGGCAGAACAGGTCACTTCAAGACAGACTGTCATGATCTATCTAAAAGTCAAAGAGAAGAACTGAGAGCTAAAAGAGATCGAAAGCTTAAAGCTCAACGCAAAGGCATGTTGGCTGAAGAAGATTCAAGCAGCTCGAGTCACCTATCTGATAGTTCATCAGAGAATGATGAAGCATTCTATGTGCAAGACACAGAAAAAAATTGGGATGAATGCTTCATGGGACTAGACAACGGTCTTGACCAGATCGAGGTAAATTATCATATTTCTATGTCATCAAATAATCATATCTATGACTCTGGTAATGAAGATGAACCTGAAGTCTCATGGATGCAGATCAATGAGATGTTCTAGAGCTACACAAGTATAAAGAAATTATTCTCTAAAGTCATTAAGGAGAATGACAAGTTAAACGAGACAGTAAATATATTGAGTGAAGCAAACACCAAGTTTTCTGCTCAACTAAATGATTTGGGAGAATAGATCAAGATCAAGGATGCAGAAATCTACTCACTCAACTCTAGGGTCAAAGATGGGATCAACAAAAAAGAGGTAGTTGAAGAAAAACTGAAGAAGACCATGGAGAACATGAGCAAGATCAACAAGAGTCAAGAAAGAGTTGGTATGATAATTGACATGCAGAGAAGATGAATAGTTGGACTAGGCTATACTGGAAAAGCATGTGAAACCAAGTTCGTGACTAAATGAAAGAACATACCAGATCAAGTCAAAGATTTGAAGAATAAGAAGAATCAACCCCATAAGATGATGATGAAGGAAACAGGAGAAAAGAAGTATTTTCAGATGAGAGGACAACTTGTTCATTATGTTAAAATAGGTAGAAATCAGAAACAGAAGGCTTCTATCAGAACATCATCAACCAAGAAGAAGAAGATTAACTGGGATAATATAGAAAGAAATCATCCATCTGTTTACAAAGCCATATCAAGAATAGATGATGCAGGAAGACAGATTACTTGTTATATTTGTATTCCTAACACTAAGTTAATCTGGGTTCCTAAAGGAACATTTGCTAATAACCAAGCACCTACTAGTTGAAAGGAAAGGGTAGCTAAGTCTTTATAATTGCAGGATCGAAGAACTGCAAGAAGAGGACAAGTAGCAAAGGGAACCATCTTGATTATTGATAGTGGATGTTCAAAGCATATGACATGTGATAGGAACTCTCTATCAGATTATGTTGAAAGACAAGGACCACAGGTAACCTTAGGTTGTAACTCAAAAGGTTATACCAGAGGATATGGTAATATCAAGATTGGCAAGACGACCATCACCAATGTATCTTATGTGGAAGGTCTTAGTCATAATCTGTTTTCTGTTAGCCAATTTTTTGCTAATAGTAATCAGATTGTTTTTTATGCTAACAACTATTTTGTGAAAAATAAGGAAGGAGATGAAATTCTTCTTACCGGGAAATTGCAGGACAGATTATATATAGTGAATGGACAAACAAGATCGAGACATGTCTAGTTACCAAGACAATCTTTGAGATAAGCTGGTTATGGCACAAATGACTTAGCCATCTGAATTTCAAGTCAATCAACAAGATTGCAAAAGAAAATCTAGTCGAAGGATTACCAGATCAAGTATATGACAAAGATCATATTTGTGAAGCTTGCCAAGCTGGAAAGCAGACCAAGTCATCATTTAGCAACAAAGCAGCTCACTCATCTTCCAAGATTTTGGAGTTACTACACTTTGACTTATTTGGTCCAATTAAGCCATTAAGTATCAATAGAAGGAAGTACACTCTGGTCATAATTGATGATTACTCAAGATTCACTTGGGTCATCTTTCTGTTTAAGAAGAAAGAAACATTGGAGAAGCTGTCGAACTTTCTCGACAAGATCACTAAGTAAAAAGAGACTTTAGTTGTAACAATCAGAACAGATCGAGGGACAGAGTTTCTTAACCAGAAGATTGAGACATATTGCAACCAGATGGGTATAACTCACCAAACATCTGCTGCAAGAACACCTCAACAGAATGGAGTTGTTGAGAGGCGAAACAAATCGTTAAAAGAAGCAGCTCACACCATGCTTAATGCAACCAGATTACCAAAGAAGTTTTGGGCAGAAGCCATCTACACAGCATGTTCTACACAGAACAGATCGATGAGAACTCTCAGACATGGGAAGACACCATACGAGATCTAGAACAACAGAAAGCCCAGGATACAGTATTTTCGTACTTTTAATTGTACGTGTTCATTCATAACAATGGGAAATATCAATTGAAAACCATTGATAGCAAAGATGATCCAGGAATATTTTTAGGATATTCTGATGTTAGCAAAGCCTATAGGGTTTACAATATGAAAACCCATATTGTGGAGGTAAGACCTCATATAGTATTTGATGAAACTATTCTTGAATACAGTGAAACAGGTGAAGAACAGGTTCACAACCAGATCAACAATAGGAGATCAGGAGGAATACTGCTTGAAGATATCCTGATTTAGAATTCAACAGAAGAAGACGAGATTAATGATCAACCTGTAGCTGAGACCAACATACAGCAAGGGGAAACAAATCACATTGATTTGGATCAGACCAGATTAACCCCAGATGAAAGTGAACCTGTGGAAGCAGATGATGCTGAACCTACTCAGAGTCAATCTGAAGAACCCAGAGATATTAACAGCTAGAATAATGATCAAGAGATTGAAGTTAAAAGACCAGAAGATGAAAATCATTTCCAAGCAACTTCAACAACACACCCTGAATTTGAGGAACCAAATGAAGAACCAGAACCAGAGATATCAGAAGAAGAGATGTCCAGTTTAATAAAGTGGAACCCATCAGATCGTGTGAAGACCAGAAAAATGCATGGAGAGAGTGCACTTCTAAGTTGTTACTTATCTCGTGTAGAACCATCTAACGCATATGAAGCACTACAAGATGTAATTGCTATGCAAGAAGAACTCAATGAGTTTAAGAGAAACCAAGTTTGGTTTCTTGTAGACAGACCAAGACACCAGGGAGTTATAGGTATTAAATGGGTATTCAAGAAAAAACGGGATGAGAATGGTGAAGTTGTTACAAAAGAAGCCAGATTAGTTGCAAAAGGATACAGTCAACAAGAAGGCATTGATTTTGATGTAACGTTCGCACCGGTTGCCAGATTGGAAGCAATCAGATTGTTCCTGGCATATGCAGCATACAAAAAATTCAAGGTGCACTCGATGTCAAGAGTGCAATCTTAAATGGTATTCTTGAAGAAGAAGTGTATTTGGAACAACCACCTGGTTTTGAAGAAGGCAATCCAGACCAGAAAGTTTACAGATTAGCAAAAGCATTTTATGGATTGAAACAAGCACCCAGAGCGTGGTATGAGACATTATCAACATTTATGTTGGAATCAGGATTCAGAAGAGGATCTGTTGACAAGACATTGTTCATAATCAAAGTCAAAGAACATATCATTTTAGTGCAGATATACGTTTGGATCACAATCTGGTTATTTATGTGATAAATTTACTGAGCTTATGAAAAATAAGTATCAAATGTCCAAGATGGGGGAGATGAATTTCTTTCTAGGTTTGCAGGTGAAGCAGCTATCAAATGGTATATTCGTTAATCAAGTGAAATACATCAATGATCTGATCACCAAATTTAGAGTCAAAGATAGTAAACCTGTCAAGATTCTAATGCAGACCAATGGGAAGATAGATCCAGACAGAAGGAAAACCAGCAAATATAACTCTATATAGGGGTATCATTGGACCATTACTATACTTAACTGCTAGTTGACCTGACAGTACTTTTGCAGTTGGAGTATGTGCTAGATACCAGGCCAATCCCAAGGAGTCACATATGGAAGCAGCCAAGAAGATACTAAGATATCTCAAAGGAACAACACACATTGGACTATGGTATCCATGTGAGGATAACTTTGAGCTAACAGGTTATTCAAATTCAAATTATGCTGGATGCAAGTTGGACAGAAAGTCAACATCTGGATCGTGTCAGTTTCTTGGAAACAAGTTGATCTCACGGTTTTCAAAGAAACAAACATATGTTGCTACATCAAGAACTCAAGCAGAATATATGGTCATTGGAAGATGTTGTGCACAAATACTCTATTTAAAGCAGCAGCTCAAGGACTACGAGATCGATGTAAAGGAGATACCTATTCTGTCACATCTCAAGTGCTATTGCTATAATGCAAAATCCAGCTTTACACACGAGATGCAAACATTTGATGTGAGACATCATTTTATAAGATATCATGTAGAAAGGAAGCACGTACAGATCGAGAAGATACACATAGATGTTCAACGTGCTGATATATTGACAAAAGCAATACCAGAAGAATGATTCAAGATGATATGTGGAAAGCTAGGATTGCTAAATCTAGATGAAGGAATCAGATCGACACCAGATCGTTAAAACGGATCATGTAGATTGAAGAAATGCAAATCACAGACTGTGGAAGGTCACGAAGAAAAGAATGTGTGATAACAGATCATCATAGAGTTCATGAGAATCAGATTGCTAACCAGATTGACAATCAAACAGAGTATGATGTTTATGAGAAACAGATCATACCTCAAAAGGAAGTGAAGACCAGATGGTATTAGAAGTGAAGACCAGACTGTTTTGGTAAACACGTGTCAAAATTTGGATAAGATTAAGCTATGCCATGTGGAAATTAATTTTCCAATAAAGATTACTTAGTCAAGGGGGAACTCAGAAATTAGAATCATTTTTCTGACCTAATTAATGCCCTAACTATAGTCTATAAAGTGATTTTTCTGACATGGATTTGCTAAATCTTCCATAATTGTGATGATTAGTAAAAGCTTTGGTAACTGTGATCGAGGAATCTCATTACCAAAATAAGAAAAGGAAAGTTGCAATGGTTAGAAGGATTCACACGCTCCATCCTATAACCCTAGGATCTAGCGCGTGTATCAGACGCATGGAGAGGCGGCAAAAGAAAAAGCTAAAGCGGGAAAATCTAAAAAGGGAGACTTTCATCTCAACCTTAAATTCTTATCGCTTTCATCTCAGCCTTTCATTTATTTCTTATATATATGCGTCGTACGTGCTCATAAATGTTCACCTTACACTTTCAACTCACTGAGCACTCCTCCACCTTCTAAGCACTTAGGAGATTTCAAGTTATCAAACTTCTTTCCAAAGCTTTCTCAAAACTCTTTCACCATTCGAAAATGGCACCACAATCATCTTTGTTTCTCTAACATGTTGCGGAGGTTCAAAAATATCTTTCACTGGATCTAGTTGATCAGTTTCAGCTTTATCTTCTCCTTCCTTTCTAGCATCTCCTTTTGGACCTTTATTTGGTCCTCCTTCATTTGCTTCATCTCATCCTTTTCCTCATTTTCCCCCTTTAGCTGATCTTTTTCCCCTGTTCTTCACCTGTTTCACTGTATTCACGAATAGTTTCATCAAATACAATATGAGGTGTCACCTCCACAACATGAATTTTCTTATTGTAAACCCTATAAGCCTTGCTAAATCAGAATATCCTAAAAATATTCCAGGGTCAGCTTTGCTATCAAAGGTTTTCAATTGAGATTTCTCATTGTTATAAATGTAACACATACAACCAAAATTACGGAAATAATGTATCATGGGCTTTCTGTTGTTCCAGATCTCGTATGGTGTCTTCCCATGTCTGAGAGTTATCACCGATCTGTTCTGTGTATAACATGCCGTATAGATGGCTTTTGCCCAAAATTTCTTTGGTAATCCGGTTGCATTAAGCATGGTGCGAGCTGCTTCTTTTAACGAGTTGTTTTGCCTCTCAACAACTCCATTCTGTTGAGGTGTTCTTGCTGCAGATGTTTGGTGAGTGATACCCATCTATTGGGAACCCCACAATATTTAAGTTTTGATGATGTTCTCTCGAAACACACTCAGAGTTCATTCTGGTTTGCTAAGTCTTAATCTGTTCTACATGTACCAAATCACTATAATATAAAGTGAATTTGATAGAGAACACGATCTTAGTCCAGATTAGAAAATGACTTGGAATGTAAAGGATATCATCCTATATAAGTCATTCTGTTTTTCCTTTTGTTCGTGGACCAGATCAATAGTAGACCACCAGCAAACAGATGATCCATCACATGATCACTCGATTTGTTTTTATCAAATCACTCACAGAAGACTCTGCCATGCTTTGGAGCATAATTCTTAACCAGATCAGATCGTTTATTTCTAAACCAGATGATACCAGATCAGACCCAGTTAACTGGAACTCACTTGTTTGACCAGATTAACTGATGAGAAGTGAGTGCCAGTTAACTGATGAGAATCTCAAACTACTTGCCACATCAGCAGATCTTATGGAGAAGGAAAGATTATCTATTGGAGATCAAACTTGGAAGGAGAATCAATCAACACGAGAAGAAGGAAAGAAGCATCTATCAATGATCTGCTTTCCATACTTATTGAAGATTTGGTCAAAACCTTCCAAAAGCAAGAAGAGATAAATCTGGGATTCATATCTCTTGATTGGTAACTACATTTATTTCGAAGCCAATGAAGCCCAACGGTTAGAATTTCAAATTCTACACCTATAAAGCTTGGAACCAAGACTGGAAGAGTACAAGACTATTATCAACGATCATCAAGCTGTTACTCTGCTCAGAAATCAACTCACTCATCGAAGTAATTACTTGAGAAGATTTCTACTCACCAGATCGTGTTCTAAGCCGTTCGTGATCGAAATCACACCAACTCGATTCAAGTCTGTCTTATCAAGAAGAAGGAGGAGATCTTTGCTAGCTAGTAGTTTTCTAGTGGATTAACGTGAAGATATCCAGTTACAGTAGTTTTCTGTAAGTTGTAAAGGGACACAACCCTTATTCGTGCATAAGTTTCAACCCAACTGTGTTTGAAACTTGTGGCTCTTTCTCAGCGAGTATAAAGAAGAGAGTATCCTAGTAGTGGATATCTAATCCATTTTGGATTGGACCGTGGACGTAGGGGGTTTCCCGAACTACGTAAAACAACTGTGTTATTTACATTTTGCATTTACTTTCAGTTGTTTATCTACTAACCAGCACAATCACTCAAACTGCATCTCTTAATCAATCTGCTACATATTCGGTTAAGATTTTTGCAAAGGTTTTCTAAGTAAGAGCATTGACTAAGTCCACCATATTCCGCACACAACACTCTGTTAGGGAACAGGATTACTCTTGATCTCTGCCCAGTGTTATACACTAAAGAGTTTCTGTCTGGACAGAACAAGATCTATCTGGTCATTGATCTAGTTTGTCAAAATTAGGCAATATGTAAACAGAAAGCTTAAACTCTCTGAGAAATTAGTCAAGTAAACTGAAAAGTTTGCATTTGGTGTATCCCCCTCCCCCCCCCCCCCCCCCCCAATACACCAAACCTTGCTCTTTCGGGACCAACATGACCCAAGTAAATCTTGAGTAATCATCAATTATGACCGGAGTGTACTTCCTTCCATTGATACTTAATGGTTTGACTGGACCAAATAAGTCTAAGTGTTGTAACTCCAAAATCCTGGAAGATGAGTGAGTTGCCTTGCTGGTAAAGGATGACTTGGTCTGCCTATCTAGTTTTGACTAGAACTTGTGGCTCGTTCTCAGCGAGTATAAAGAAGAGAGTATGCTAAGTAGTGGATATCCGATCTAGTTTTGATTGGACCATGGATGTAGGGAGTCTCCCGAACCACGTAAAAAACAACCGTGTTCTTTATTTTATGCATCTTATTTTTCAGTTGTTTATCCACTAACCCAGTACTTGCATTCAAACCTACATTGTTTAATTAATCTCTTAATATATTTGGCTAAGTGTTTATCAAGGTTTTCTAATAAGAGCAAACACACTAAATCCACCATATTCCTCACACTACACTCTGTTAGATAACAAGATCACTCTTTTTATTTGCTTAGCGTAACTCACAAGAGAGAATCTGTCTGGACAGATCACTAGTCGACCTGGTAGTGAACCTGATGAGCGATCTGGTCTGTCAATCTTAGCAATCTCCTTTTAGAGAAAGCTAAATCTCTCTAGCTAATCAGTTAAGTAAACTGAAAAACTTTGCTCTTTTGGGACCAACAAGTGATTAAATCTTTTATGATAATTATAATTGCACTATTAAGAATTGAGAATCTTTGAATGAAATCATCTCTTATATGCTAGAAGCATAATACTAGAAGTATGAGATATGTATATTTGTTAATGAGATCATCTCATATATGCTAGAAGCATAATACTAGAAACATGAGATATGTATTGGTGCTAAAGATTATAATCCGCGGAATACAAAGTTAATAAATCACTTCACTCCAAAACCCTCTTGAAGAGAATTGTCTTGAAGACAATAATCACAGTACATTTGCACGTGCACTAAATAATCATAACAATGTGATTAGGGAACGACCAAATTCAAATATTATATGAAATGAAATAAATCTAGTTTAAATTTATATTGAAATTGACTTGAAACTTGTCAATATAAAGAGAGTAAATAAATATATTATAGTTGTCGACAACAAATTTTGCCTCAAGAATTGCTTGCGAATCGCTTATTTGGATCCAAAAGCTAAAGTTAATATAATAGTGCCAAAAGCACTAAATAAAGTTAGAAGAGCAATTGAGGCAGAGTTAACTCGCTAAACAGACGAAAGTCTTTTATAGCACATGCACAATGGAATGTGGTCCGACAGGACATATGAATATTTGTACAATTAGAAATAAATAATGTGGTCCATGTAGGACACAACTGAGTGCTTGTACAAAATGATAAATGAAATGAATGAGTTGGTGATGAATAAAGCGATATTAACTCAAGGATTTTAGCAGAAATCCTAAATTAATTACATAAACTCTCCTATTGAATTAAAATGTTCCGTTATCAAATAATTATGGCAGTAATTATGGATATAAATATCCATTTAGTATAAGTCGTGACTATAATCTTGCAAAAGGTCACTAGACAAATACCTTGTAAAAGTCCCTGATGGACATGATAGTTTTTATAATTAGGAAAAATAAATTTGCAACATGTATTCTCTCAAATAAGATCACTATATGTTTTATTATAGTTGAAAATTCAACTAATTGAATTCTTTCAGAAGAAGATGCATAATAATAATAAAGTGTATCTTTATGCGATTACAAATAATCATGTTAGTGGATTTTTGTATTATTGAATACACATAGCGTTTGAGAATATTAAATTCATGCCTAATGACGGAGTTTTTGAATTGAAAGAGTTGAGTAAGTCTAAGTATTATCTCGACCTGCAGATCGAGAAGAAATGTATTTTTACCGGTCGATTTATTATAATAAGGTTCTATAGAGAACATATTTTTGATAAATAACACTCATTTTGTCTCAATGATTGTCTCATCACTTGAGGTGAATGAATTCAATTAGACCAAAAGAAGATAATCAAATAATGTTGAACCATAAGTTCATTGTTTGAAGTGCTAGGCACTAACTAATATATCAAGCCTGATTCTAGAAAATTTGATTTTCTAGCAAAATATATTATTTATCTCCTTGAAGGAGACATTGAAATGATATTTATATATATCATTTGTTATCTTCAAGCTACACTAGATGTTGGTCTACCTATTATAAAGTTTGAGATTGACATTTTAGTGTTACTCGAATGATAGTTATTTATTTGATCCTCGTATAATTTGATCTTGGACTGGTATAACGATATGAAACATATCCCCACTATTTTCCTATAAGGAATAATATAATGTGTTGCACAAATGAGCTCCAGTAGAGAACAACATATGTGTATACTTAATTTTCTCTCCACGTTTATATTCATATATTGAAAATATTGAAGTTTTATACTAACTCATATGAACATTTTATTAAGGGGGAGCAATAATTTATACATAATCTTGAAGATTAGGTCATGAAGACCAAATAAATAATCCTGAAGATTATGTCCTCGAGACTAATTAGTTGTATTCTTTTTCCCTTACTGAGTTTTTCCCCAAGGTTTTCTTAGTTAAGGTTTTTAACGAGACAACTTGTGCAATACATATATATTAATTGTATGTTAATACTCTATTTTTATACCGGAATATGTTTTTCATTGAAATGTGTATATTTTGAAGATTATTATCTTCAGGAGAGCGAATATTCCGAAACAAGTTTGAAAGTTAGACCTGAATGTCTACTTTACGCCTTGAAGGCGATATCATGTTGTACTCTTTTTCCTTTACTAAGTTTTTTCCCATTGGATTTTCTTGGTGAAAGTTTTTAACGAGGCAACAATTTATGTGTATGACATATACTCTTTTCCTTGACTGTTTTATCCCATAGGATTTTTCAGCAAGGTTTTTAACGAGGTATGTACATCACACATTAATGTCCAAGAGAGAGTTTTATAAATAATAATATATGTGGACATTACTTAAGGATAAATTAAGGTTTTTTACTATTTATTTGTTGTATATATAATTAGAAACCTTGCATTGTAAAGTGAAAGATTGTGAATAAAATACAGCTTCCGTTGGTATAGTCTTTTTAACTTTTTCCATTTTCTCTTCTTCTCTTTATTGTTTCTCTTTATTGTTCTACACAGATGAATAAGAACATCGTATTGCAATACTAGCTATAATTTACCGTTGGAATAGTAGCTGTTGTGATTTCTATTTTTATTGAATAAATTATTATATGTAGATTGTTCTGAATGTGACGGTTCTACATGATGATAAGTTCTTTATATTGTTTGAAACTTTTTGTTATTCTTTTAGATCGGTGGTTTGTTCTCATTGTAATGTAGATTTTATTGTTATATGATTTCCTAGATTTTGAGATGGATGTTCTTATTTATTTGTTCAGTATTAGTTAATCTTATCTTCATTTGTGTAATCTTTCATTCTTTTCTTATTTTGCTTTTATTTTTATTTTATTTTAAACGATTACATGTGCAGGAATTATTGCATTTCAAACTTTTCTGTTTTCTAACTTTTCAATTTTTTTTTATGAAAAATGATTTTATAATACAAAAGTCAATTTGAAAATTATATATATATATATATATATCGAGATCTGCTAAAAGAGGTCAAGATATTTGATACAGAATTAATAAAGTAAAATATTATGTTTTAAAATATAGAAATTAATATTTTAAAGAGATTTTTTTTTTTTGAGAAAGTGATCATTTTTTAATGTGATGACTTAAAAATGAAACATGATCGCTTTTAACTAAACATGACTGGGGAGTAAATAGTATGCGTTCTAGAAATGACACAACACTCATCCAGTATCTTCTCTGAAAATATCTTTCTTCATTCAGCTACTATTTGTGGATCACATTAAAGTGGCTTATGAAAGTTATTTTTTGTTATAATAGTTTAGTACGGGGTCGTTTGGTTTAGCGGATGTGATAGATTAGATTGATAGGATAAGAGATGATTGCATTATTTGGATTATATAATCATGTAGTTTGATTGATTATAATATTTGATAAATTATTTGATAATCCAAAAGTTATTTGATTACACAAATTATAATTATATAATCATAATGGCCTTCAAACCACTTATAATACTTTTTAGGTCCTAAATTGTCATTTCTAGAGATATGTGGGGATGTGTGTTTACTTGTTTTTTTGTAAATAATAAAATTGATTAGGATATTTTTATAAACTTGCATTTTGAAATGATGCTTGATTAATAATCAAGTCTAATCAAGTCAAGATTGGGTTAATTAATAATCAATGAATGCTTTGATTATATACGGGCCGGATAATCTATTTCGGGTCAAATCAAGCAAACCAAACACTTAAGTATGTTTGATTATTTTATCAATCACACATAATCAAGCAAACCAAACACTCCGTATGAGATATGTATCTTGAAAGGAAAAAAATCGGTATGATCATGTGTGCGTTACCCCAAAATAGTTTGTGATAAAAAAAAAAATCTTTAATTACAATTTTCTTATCTTATGATACTATAATTAGGACCTAAAAAGTATTATAAGTGGTTTGAAGGCCATTACATATGTTTTTAATAATTATATAAAATAATACAATGATGTGCATGCATGTGATTTTCACTATATTTGATATTTAGTACACATTTATGTATTATTATATGAAAAATCACAATAAAATATGCTTTTTAAGACATTCAATATTCTACAATTTAAATTTTAGCTTTGTAGAATTTAAATTACTTATTGACTTTTTGATTTTTTTTTTTAATTATCTGCACTCCTTTTTCCCTCTCCATATTTTATATTTAACGTTTTGCATCAAGTTTCAACTTCTACTCTTGTGTTTTGTATCTTGCAACAGTTGGGGTTTTCAATTTTTCCTTTTCCGCAGATTAGCTATCGTTTTGAAAATTAAAGTATCTTCCACTCCGTATACTTGATTGTCATCACTCCTTATGCAAGGTGGATAATATCATGCAACTATAAAAATTATAGTTGATTTTGATCTTGTCGAAGATACTATTGCAAGATTATATTTTTTGGCGTCACTAATTTGTCAATTTTGCATAACCTATTGAACTCAGATACTCCTGCGGTCGATTATAAATTTGTAATAAAACTAAATAAGTAGTCCACTCATTTAAATTGAATTAAATAGTAAATATAACTCTAAAATACAACCCTATCTGAACGTTAGGAAATCCCTAACACTCTAAATAAGTAGTCCACTCATTTAAATTGAATTAAATATTTGCTATTTGACCCATTTTAAGTGCAACGTGTATACTTTTTGCAACAAATTAAACATATATGGGCGTATCTACCTTAAAAAGCTGCACCGGGCTACAAGCCTAGATGCATGTATATTTTTAAGGTCCAATACAAAATTAGCCCTCCCCAACAAAATTTGTGCATATATAAAATATAGTGTTTTAAAAATTTTATTTTTCAGCCCACCCCACGTATAAATTCTGGAGCCGCCCCTACATACAACAATCTAAAAAGGGGCTCTTTAACACAAATTTTGCAACACACTCCATCATATAGTTCAAATTAGTCATTAGTATATAAACACTCCTTCAGAGTTCATCGCCAGAAATTTGCCTTCTTAAAATGCAACGGGAGATCAATGATGATCTGTTGCAATACTTGATTGCCATTGAAGTAGCCATCACTTAAAAGTTTACAATAACATAACGCTATACACCATGAGAAAATGTCAACTTCAGCAGACCTTGGGTACATCACAGAACCCCAGAGGAGAGACACATCTACCAAGTTCCAAATCAGCATCCAATTCTGATAACATGTAGCATGGTGTCCCCAAGATTGAATATGACAAACATAAAGAGTGATTACTATAGAGGAGAGAAACAACACTATAGTGACATAGAAACAAGATCATACAACTGAACAATGAATGACCATACAACAAAGCAGAAACACCTTACCACACCCCTCCTTTGCTGACAATCTATGTTGAATTTTTCAGGTTAGCCAATGCTTCTTTGAGGTTTGCAAGTTCGTTCAAAGCGATTCTGAGGGGATCCCTTAACTTGCTCATCTTAGGCTGTAAAACGACATAATAATTCAAAACGATTCAGCTTTGGCTAACTATAAATATTTCAGTATCATCTCTAACATATAAATCATTATCAAGTTTTGAGTCTGCAAGCTTGGGAAACTTAATTACATCTGTATAATACTAATCCTTCTGTCATTTGGATTATGGTCTTAATTTTGGAAAAATAACAAATCTTAAACTAGTGGATGAAGAGAAGAAAATCTTGTCATGGTTTTTAATTTTAATCTGTACCAACAACAGACTTCTGTGTTATCATTCAAACATTACCGGAGCCTTTTATTGACATAGTTACTACTAGAAACCAGAGATCCCAAACAAGGCATTTAGTACTGATCATTCTCCATCAAATTACTCTATAATTTCTTACCAAAAAACTCAAGCAGCATCTATTCACAAATAAAAGCAGCTAAAGATTATAAACTACGAGCTTTTTATCTTGTCAAGAAGTGAATTAAACAAGTCAACTTGCAAAACCTAGGTCTAATTTAGAATGCTGGATCAAAATACTAGTCATCTAATTTAATTAAAAAATTATTCAGTGCCTCCAAGTGCTCATTCTAAAAAATTTACAAGTGAGAATTTGTAGTACTTTAGAACACTACTCACGATATGCTCACTTTAAGAAGTATACAGAAGATCCTTCATATTGTATCTGGAACATACATATAAAATGATGCATCATGCAGTCAAATGTCTAATTATCCCATTTTCTTCCCAACTAAAAGATACAGTTACAGTACCTTCAGAGCTGGGACAACGGCAAAAACCTCATCCACTGATTCAGGAGAAATATTGGCAATCAAGCAAATCTGAAGATATAGAAGTTTTATTATCTCCTTCCATGACATTACAATTGTAATAATAAGATTAGGTCTCAAATTTACATACCTCACAATCAGAAACACCATGCTTCTTCAGTGGCCTAATCTGAGTTAATGACAAACAATTCTTGAAAAGATGGAAAAGAAAGTACCTATGATTTGATTTCTGACATATATGATAGATGAATAAAAGAGAAAAGAAATAGTATAGATGAGGATACGCAAATATTTTCTTTACAGTCTCAGGCTTTGCAATGTGCCCACCTCTCTTTGCATATGTCAGCCCCGTATCAAACGAACTAATAAAAGATGATGCATCATCAAATTTGTGGAAACATTTATTTTTGTACATGCAACTCAATATAATCAAATGAAATAAAGTAATAAGAAAATATATAGATTATAAAAGCTTCAATGTCTGCAACTTACACTGGGAGTTTTATATCAGGATCTTGAGACAATATAACCATCTGATCTTGAATGCTTTGCAATATATCTGCAGCTTCACAGTCCATCAAACATACGGAATTGGGAGGAAGCTCTGCACAATCATAAATGGTAAGCTGAGATGATCACTATCAAGGGGAAATGAAGTTCATGCTTCAAAATCAGCAAAATCTAGAAAACACTACCCGAGTCAATTATTGTCTCATTTTTGAAATTACAAGGCAAGCCTTGTGAATAAATGCACAAGATATAACCTATAAATTTAAACAAATCTTAATGAAATCTTAATTAGAATCATTAACCTTGCTCCAGTCTTCGCTCTGGTGGGGTTGGTTCTTTCCCTGTGGATTTTTTAGAGCCATTTGTTGTTTTGTCTCCTTTTCCACCTTCAAATGCCACGATAGAGTGCATTATGCATGTATTAAGAAAATATGATTAACCATAATAGTAAATCTTAAAAAGACATTGTAATTACAAGTATTGAGAACCAGACCTTTTACGGCTGGAGTATCGCCCTTGCCATTAGATCTTGGAGTATTGCTTTCAGAATCTAACATTTGGAATAACAAAAAATATTATTAAAACAAGGAATCACAATGCAATGTAATGTTTCTAATAATGGTCCAACTGAATGAGTATACGTAATAGCAAATCCAGTGATTAAACTGAGTTTCTACAAATTTAACCTTCGGAATCAAACTGAACTTTTTTCCCTTTTCTCGATCTTCCTGAGCTATCACTGTTCCCAACTGATTATATTTTCACAAAATAAATTGTAAGGAAAATAACAGAAGCACTCAAAAATTGTTTAATCTAGAAAAAGAAAGTAAGACACAAACAATTGGAAAAAGTTCGATATAATGAGTGAGAATATATTTTTATCACACAATCAATTACATAAAAGCGCAAACTAAAAGTACATCTTTAGAGGATATAAAACATTATCACCATAGCAACATGTGTCCAACAAGATAAGGAGAGGAAGATACAAAGCAGTCGGGAATTTGGTTCAAGTAATGCCATGTAACAGATGCCTAAAAATATCCTTCTAATTGAGTAATTTCTTAAGAGTCAGCAACATACTCTTACAATACAGAGATTACAAGATAACACTCATTAACCAAAACTCGAAATTGCAGTAAATATCAAAACAAGAAAAAAAAATTATGACATGGAGATCACCGTTGATGGAGGATGTAGTAATAATGATATCCAATAAGATAAAACAAATGAGTAACAAGTCAGATCCAAAGTACTACAGATTAACTCTTCCTACAAAGTAATGCCTTATGTGCCATGTAATCGAATTATTCCAGAGAAAAAACGTTAAAGTTACCAAAATTGACAAGATCAACCAAGTATTTATTATTTGAACAGAAAATCATGAGTCAGAAGAAGCATATACATCAATTTATCACGCAAAATTGATCACACACAGAGAGAGAACAGTTACCTGGTGATTTTAAAGCAGACTTTCCCCCTTTAACCGGTAAACTCCCTTTTCCACCTTTCTCCGCCATTCTAAGACTGCTGAATCGCCCAATCCCTAGAAAAACACGGTGCTGTTCTGAAACATGCAATATAAAGAGGAGAAATCGGAACATCGAAACGAAATAAAGTGAGAAATATTCTGCATTGTTTTGCATGCGCAAATTATCACCGTAACGAGCGGCGACGGAGGCGTAAAGTGGAGCTGAAGGCGTCGATAATTCACCGGAGAATACTGGAGTTGGGGTTTTAGAGCAGCAAATACTCTCGGTCTCTGCAACCATTACCTTCCCTCTTTGGGAATATAAATAAATAAATAGTTGGAAATGTGAATTTTGCAGAATTGCTGGGGTCCAAACCTAATATTCCTAAATTATAATCATATTCTTCTTTACAGACTATGGAGTACATCTAAAAGCAGCCTTTCTCGTAGTTCTCTATACAATTTTTGTGATTCGGATTGATTTTTAAAAAATATAAATACTAAAATGGAGTCCATCAGATTTTTATTTTATATTTATATTAATATTAATATTTCTCATGTTTGGCGCGGAAATATTTTATAAAATCTATATTTTGTAGTAATATATTTTGCTACAAAAATAATTACTTGTGTTGTATGGTTCTTGTTTCTGACCAAGTTCTCACAATTTAAATCACCAATTGTTATTCTCCTCCTTTCTACCATTTAGAAAATGAAAAGGAATATCAAGTTTAACTAAGGAGATTAAAGAACGAGACTTCAAAATGCAAATATGCACCCAACACTTCTAACCATGTAAAATTTAGAGCGATAAACGTTGATATGCTAAACATGCAACTCAACTAATTGTATTATCCATATAATAAGATATACTGTTTCTGCACCACTTAATTAGATTCATTTTTTATTAAATTATCCCATTTAATTAGACACATTTCTTTATTTAAAAAGTTCTAAAGCACACTTTTTTTTATTTAATTATTATAACTATATTTGTGCCAAAAACAAATAGGTCTAATTAGGTCCAATTAAGTTGGACAAGTACTTATATTTCATACTCCATTAAATATGGTGATATATAGTAATCATCGTCTCTCTTATCACAGTTACAATCCTAAGGAAACTTCCATTGTTTTATGGGAAATATTTAAAATCTTCAAAATTCATGGTTTAAAATTTAATAATAAAATTTCCTGTTTTAAGTGAAAGTTCAAACAGAATTTTCATATTTTGGACTTTTGGTACAATTCATTCATATATAAAAATAAAAATAAATAAATAAAAAATAAATAAAAATACCTATAACTATTACACATATTTAAATATTTTGATTACAGGTCAGATTAGCTCCCTGTTTTTATGCTAGTACATAAATAAACATCTTTAATATAAGTCGGAACAAGATAATTACACACATGCCACAACACCTAAAAACACTAATTCGCCTCACGACATCACAAAGTTGATCAAAAAATCAAAATTTTAAAATAGTTAATGTTCGTGCAGAGGTGTTTTCGCAGGGTGCAGGAGAAGGAACAGAGTGGTCTTTAGCATTACAGAACCTGCTCCGCTTATGCAATTAACACACCAAGCAAGCTCACGACACGAAACACAACAGACGCGATCGATCTAAACAAAACACTGAAACCCTACCAGATAAAATACATATCCTTACATGTATTTCCATCCGACGACATTTGGTTGAATGCTGACCAGAAAACGACCACACAGTAAAGGAATGAAATAATTCAGCATTTACACCTCTACATCCAATCCATCGAAACAAAAGGTATTTGTATCCAGGGGTGTTATACGTCTTAGGTGTCATCAACTTGAGAGTGAAATACGAAGCTTGGGAACGTGGTGGTAATGTCTCTGTCAAACAAAGTTACTCAAGCTCAGACTTCATAAGCTATATATAATTTAGAGTTATACAATAAATGGGTACTAAACCTGGAATATTCCACTATATATGTTATCCATTGCATTGTAAAAATCTTTGCAAATTCATTCGAGGCAATTGAATTATAAAGAATTATCATTTAATGGCATAAAATAATTTCAATTTCAAGACCACAAGTGTCAAGGAGCCTAAAACAACACTTCCTTAGTCCCAAAAGAGTATGATATTTTGAGAATGACACAAGTTTTAATAAAATGTTAGATGAGTGTGTTTAAATGGAGAAAAGAGACCACATATTTCGAATGATGGGAGTAAATGTAGATGAGATTGCTTGAGTGGAGAAAGAAGCCAACATTTGTTTGTGATAATAAAGAGAGAGAAAAAAGTAACGGATATAAAATGGAGTAATGTCTTAAAATGGAAATATCATACTCTTGTGGGATGAGCTGAAATGGCAAGAAGATCATACTTTTTCGGGATGAAAAGGGTATTATTTTCTAAAACTAAAAACACAACGTACCCTATTTATCATTCATTACAAAATGCAATTAATCATGCAATACATTACATGTAGAGTATACTTTTCCTATTAAAGCATAAAATATCTCACAGAAATAAGTTTCAGGATTTACTTCCCAACAGCTAAAGCTAAATCTAGTGCCTCAATCAAGCTTTATGAGAATTATAGAATAATAAGAAAAGGTTTCAGAATTATTTCCACACAATGACATTATATAATGCCAAACTATGTCCCTAAAGCCGGAAGAACTCAGTTCCTAAATACATTTTGCATCCTTGTCTCATTTCTACATATACCATAATAACAACAGAAGAGGTTAACAATTCAATGGTTTTCCATCAACACCCAATTAAATAGAGATTAACTGCAGCTAAATACGCAAACTATTCAATAATTTTGAAATCACACACAAACTAAACATATGTCTTACAATACACGAATTACCAATTTTTTTTTAAGTTGCACATAAAGATCAAAGTTGTTCTGTAATATACGAACTACCAATTTTTCTAAAATTACATATAAAAATCAAAATCTACGTGGGCAATTGGTGACGCTGAATGTGCTACTTAAATGACTTCGTCTCATTTAAAGTGGACTGACTTCGCTTTATGCTCAATGGATAAATTAGAACTTCAACGCTAATAAGTTCAGCATCAAGTTTCAAAACTAGCATAAAACGACGTCATTATAAATTAAATGATACAATGTTGTATAAGTAGCACACTTAGTGTCGCCACCGCTTAATTGTCCACATAGGCTTCGATTTTTATGTACAATTTCTAAAAAATTGATAGTTCGTGTTATAGTAGAACGTATTCGATCTTTATGTGCAATTCCAGAAAAATTATATGTTCATGTATTATAAGGAATATTTTTAATTCGTGTACAATTTAAAAATTTGTGGATAAATTGTGTATTTAGCATCAATTAACCCTTTAAATAGTGTATATAATTTTTTTTCATTTGTAAATACAAGTACAGAAATTGTAGAACATTAATTAAAATGTATTGCAATATTTTCAATAACATACAGAAATCACAAAACTTTGTAGTGGTGTTAAATTCAGCAATCAATCCATGACAATTTGAAATTTTGGTACTAAACGTCATTTTATAAACACATGAATTAGTATTCGGACACATCAGATGGGTATTCCAGAAAAGATCAGGGGTATTAAAATTGCAAAAACTTGAATAAGTGATATTGCAATAACTGAAAATTCATGTACAAATTGCAAAACAATTTTAAAGTGATATTGATTTCTAGAATTAACCCTAAAAATCTTATGAAGAGGTGATTAGCATATGGGCCTATTCTCAGACTACCTTACCAAATTACGTAAGAGACTCCAAGTATAGAGATTATTATTATAGATTATAATAGTTAAAATTCCTCACTTTCATAAAACAAAAATAAAAAATACTCACTTGACAATAAACGATAAAAAATACCCACATTACATGATAACATGAGGAATTTCCTCATTGCTCATGTAATTCAAAGTTTTAGTGAAGGAAATACATTAGCAATTTCATCATGTTCTCATGTGGAAGTGAGTATATTTTATGTTTTATTTTATAAAGTAAGTAAAGTTTATCTTTTAATTTTAAGTGGATATTTTTTAAGTGTAAAAGCTGAAAAATGGTTAATGGATAAAATTACTCACTTTCATAAAGTAAAGGTAAAAAATACAGTACAGACTTAAAAATAGAAATTGATGATTATCCACAATACATGATAACATGAGGAATTTATTCATGTGCTCATTAATTCATATTGATCATGAGCACATGATCATTTCCTCATGTGTACATGTAAATAGATATTTTATCTTTTATTTTTAAGTGGATATATTTTATCTTTTACTTAAGAAAGTATGTATCTTAGCTTGGGGCAAATACCCACTTCCATAGGTAAAAAATAAAAATAAAAACTCACTTAAAAATAAAAGATAAAATTTATCCAATTACAAAATAAAAAGATAAAATATATTAACTTGCACATGAACACGTGAGGAAATTGATCATGTATTTTATTCACTAAATACTTTGAAATACACGAGTACATTAGAAAATTCATCATGTTATCATGTATTATGGATAATTTTTATCCTTTTTATTAAGTGAGTATTTTTTTTATATGAAAATGGGTAATTTTACCCATTAACTCTATATTTTATCTTTTACTTATCAAAGTAGCTTTTACCCCTTATTATGAAGTGTACTCACTATGAGGACCAAATTCTATTGTAAGGTTTTTAACTTTAGTTTAGTGTCCTTCAAAGTACACACTAAAAAGAACTAATTATTACTAAAAAAATTTCATTAAAGGTGCATAATAACTTACTTGAGGTATTGAAGGGTCATATTCTTTAAGAGGGACGGATGTCGCATCACAAGGTTCCTCCATTCTTCTTTGTCAATCTTCCCATCGTGTTTAGTATCTGCTTCCTCAAATGTCTGTGATATAGAACTAAAATTATTAAGCGTAGTTAATCCAGAATTAAATTCTTAAATATAAATTAACTGGAGATAGTAGACAAACAAAAATAGTGTGAAACAAGATAACTGAAATAAGAGAATAATAATCAATTGTGCATGACAATAAAACCAATATAGTCGTAATCCGCTTCATATAAATAATGACACAATGAATTAACAGCTAGGATCAAAAAATGAACTCAACATAGTCTAGAGCAAATAATAGACAACTATGTACTTACCCAAAGTTATTCAAATACTTTTAGCTCTAAACCAGAAGCTCATGCTTATATATTAGTTGAAAACAACTGAAAATCCATAGCACTGGTACCACTGTCACGCTGAGTCTTACGTGGATTCTGGTATGCTTTCTAACTTCTAAATTTAGATGATTCAAATATAAATAACTATCCATCTATAAAAATAAAAGAATATTTTACGATTTATTATTATATACAATTTTCATGTTATAAACGAATTAAAAATCCACAAGTCATGTTTTAAACTAGAAACTCCTAAATTCATCTCCAGTTATAAACTTATAAATTATAATCAATAAACACCCAATTAAAATCCTTAAGATATGCATTATAATATCCAGATAGAGTTCTCCTTTCCATAATTATCTCTTTTTTTCTTACGAAAACATTAGACAGCCAAAGACAAACACTTTTATTATATAATTATTTCTTTATCTTCCACCCTCCCCACTTATTGTTCATCATGTGCATCTAGTTTCATTCTCCAATATATCAATAAATAAAACACTCCCTCCATCCACCAAGAGTACACTCTTTACTCTTTTTGGCATGGTCTCGCAAAACACTCAATATTTTAAACCTCACCTATTTTTATTTTGTGGGCCTCTTTCTCCACCTAAAAACAAACTTTACAGTTTTTCCTTAAAACTCTTGTTTATTCCCTCACAACATACTCTTTATAGACGAAAGGAGTATATATAGTTAAAAAAGAAGAAAAGGAGCTTTGGGATGAGCTTTAACCAACACCAGTAAACCGTAAGAGATCCAAATTGATTAAGGTAGGGGCTTCACCTTGTCTATGATGCTTTCTATAACATCATCTGAGAGGTTCATTCCAGATTCAGCCAGTGTGGCAACCACCATTTGCTTTACCTACAGCAACCCGAACATAGCTCATATAACCGCAGCATAGCTTAGAAATTAGATGATCAGTCAGATGTAACTGAATTTGATATATCATGTCTCACACACACACATAGTAATATAAGTCCATGAAGATCTTTAGCCACTGAATATCTACTAACTTACAGAATACCAATAGATATGACCATATGTAGTTATAAATACATAGCACTCAGATGCAGGAGAGTTGTAACAGGTATTAAAAAGGTATGAATAGTCTATATATACATTTTGCTAATCCAAATTACTGCATCAACAATCAAGATCTACCGTAATTAAGCATGTCTGTTCAACAGTTAAATCTTCATAACTGATGTGTCTCAAATTAACTAAACGTATTTAGGGAAGCAAGCAACTCAAGGTTGGTCTGGAAATCCACATCCACAATATCATCTCCTAAAACTACCAACTGCTACATAAGAAGATATCATCACAATATAATAGATGAGCACATTAATGCAAGCCAACCTATTACACCTCACTTCTATCCAAGTTTGCGCATAAAATGTAATCTACCAACCAATAGAATTGTGCGCATGAACTAGAAGAACCAGAATAGGAAAAAGGAAGTTCAAGTAAACATAAAATTATAGTATCAAAATTGCCTTAAAACAAAATATATTAGCATTTTAGCAATTTATTGTCAATTTGAGATTATGAAATATACAAGTGGAACCATTTCTTTAACTGAACTCCAGTTCTCTTGAACTTCAATAATGCTAGTTTCCCTCCAAAGAAGAAGAAATTTACCTCCTGCCTCTCAATAAATCCTTGTTGCTTGAGATCATATAGCTGGAAGGAAACTGTAAGATTCAAAGTTTGATATCATTAGCTACAAGAAAAATCAAAAGCAAAAGAGGCTTATGGAACATTCATGATAACTAGGCAAATGTATATTACTAAACAAGACTGGGAGAGAGCATTATTATATACTTAAATGATGAATTTCATAAGCCCAAATATAAAAATTGTGAAACTTACATTCAACCTTGTCATCAATAGGAGCATTTGGGTGGAAAACTGAAAGAGCGCGTGCAAACTCTTCAAAGTCTAATATTCCATTGTGCTTTGTATCAAACAAGTCGAATACCTAGTGATTAAAAACTGGTCAGGATCAAAAGAACAACAAGAAATAGTGCTAGTACAATAATGCTAGCAACAATACCAAACACGAAGAATTACAACCTATAAAGATGCTCAATAAAAACAAAAAAAAAATAGTTGGATACCCACTCAACAATGTCGAAAACATAAGTGAAATATATATCAGCTGAATGTAATCTTTAAGCTATTAGATGGCTCGTGAGACTAACCCTCTCTGACATGTTAAAGGAATTTGCAGTATTTGGCGCATGAATACTAACCCTGTCAGCAAATAGGCTCTCTTTTTTATTTGTTTTAAATAGTGCGAGCTGGAACTCTTCCTGGAATAACGATATAGAGAAGTAAAAAGTAAAAAAGTTAAAATCCACAATAAACAATACAAGTTTATGATGAAATTGTAAATTAGCTTAATTAGAGCATATAAGTGGCATACCTTATTAATCAGGCCGTCATCAATTACAGCACTACTGATCTTTTTAAATAATTCATACAAAGCTTCAATTTCGCTAACACTGACTGCATTTGTGTATTGAAGAGACCAAAAGAGAAAACAGATTATGTGCTTAGGCAATCATAGCTAGACTAAGAGAATATAACTTAAAACTTTGATAGTGATACTGATACTAACTACTAACTAAGAATTATACTAAGCTGATATGTATATAATTTTTATCTCTAAAACTAATTTACAAACTGTGCAAAAATCCACTGAAGTACATCTAGTTCGCCCTAGTTCAACATGGAAATTGAATAGCACATACTGTTTGAATCACATTAGGCATGGAGAGCACCCAATTGGCCAATTCATTTGAAAATTAAAGTAGTTCAACATTAGCAATGAAATGACAATTAAGTCGGTCATAATAATTTCGAGGCGGCATAAGATCATATGCGTAACCAACTCATGGAGTGTTACGAAGTGTTATTGAATTAAGTAATCATCTTCGAAATGGGTTGGGAAAACCAGAAAGTAAACCAACTATGTATGCCTTATTTTAAAGTTTACTTCATTTCCTAGAAAGTGAAAATCTTATGATGTAAGAGAGATTGGGTGCTTATTGCTAGAAATAGTTATGACAAAAAACAAATCATTACAAGGAAAAAGATCTTACATCATTCCTAAACCCAATAAAGTTCATGCCATCAAAATTTTATGAAAAACACTTTTCTTCAACTTCAACTATACTAGAGCCAATTACATGAGGGACTCTATCACCTATTTGTCACCCTATAGTATGATATATGAAAGACACCATCTTCGCATGAGTAAGTAACAACTTTAAACCCTTCCACACTCCACAGTTCCACCTTAAGGCATGTGAAGGAAGATGGCATTTGAACTGTGATTCAGACTGTAAATTTTTCTCCCATTGGTATACTCCTTTGTATTGTATTGTTTTGTTTTTGTCAATATCATTACATCAGAAACTTTCAATGAGTGCTCACTGTATAATTGAATATACTGTGATCCTTATGAGCTTTGTTCCCATATCAACTATGTGGTCAATATCATTTTTCATGAGCTTATTCAATTCTATGCATGCACTTCACAGACAAAACCAGCCAAAGCATGGAAGAAGCAACAATAAGCAATTACATTAAACCAGAAATTCTCAAAGCATATAGCATTAGTGTCACTGGCATTCACATGCATACAAAATGAAATATAAATATGATGCTGACTACCACTTGAAGAAATCGATTCTATTAAAAAGTTTAGATGAAAAAGACATACACACTGTTTCCCTCGCTAGGGCTTCAGGACTATCCAAGCCCCTTGGTTGCTTGTATATCTCAGAGTTGCAACAATTTACAATAGCAGAAAGTAAATGTTTCAGTCCATCTAAGAACTGCACCATCTTCTCCAGAAATCAACACACTCCATATCTGTATACCGAAAATGTGAATATGATTCTGAATGTAAGGGAGGAAAATTGACAAGATCCTAGCACCATACAGAGATTCCATTCCCAAGAAAGCGGGAACAAGAAAAAGAAATTCCAGTGAAATTTTCACTCAACGGCAATATTAATTCAGGATTTGATTGATCCATATCTCCACAACGACTAGCCTACATTTGAATGCTCAATTGTCATATACTTTTTTTGAGAGAATGAAGGTGATCCTTAATGGTTTTTCAACAGTTCTAACACGTACTTGAAAAGGAAAAGCATAGTCTTGGGTGGTAAATACATACTCATACTCTTCATTTAAAAAAATTAAATAAATAGTCACAAAGAGTTCAAGGAAGGGGCAAGCAGTTACTCAGAAATTCAGTCAAAAGAGTAATTATTGGCTCTAATAGTAGGCATAAAATTGGTATTATTAACTGCTAAGGAAATCATCAATTCTGACAGCTGTCCTAATTTGTAATTTATTTTCCCATTTCAAAAGTGATCAATTTTACACGCACTTAAAGTTTTGAATTTTCTGATGTCTTGAGAAGGTAGTGTTATCCCTAGATCCTCTTTGTGTTACTAAGATTTATTCTGGCACCTCTGTACAGACATATAAACATGCTATGAATCTTTTCCAAACATCTCTCTGAACGTAAGATCATCTATTTGCTGTTAAGAATATAATTTATTAATCCACATTTAAAGATCTTTAAAGCTTCTGCCCAGGTTCTCTAACTTTGATACATCACATTATTCCTCTAACTTGCAACGAATTAAGCAATACAGCATAGTAGACACACATCTTGATACCAGTCTGCCCGATAATTTTATGGGATATCAGTGTCTCATATTTACAAACAAGATGATCATCATCTTACAGTTTAACATTATTTTTTTCACGCTTACTGAGTAAAAAGGGACCAAGAAGAGACTTTTGTCACAGAAAGCATAAAATAAATTGCCCCCATGGTATAAGAGTACTGAACTAAGACTCTCGGCTTTTCTGAAGAACTTTCAGTGTAGTCATAATTGGACTATCCAAAGTAAGACCACATAACCAACTTTTCTAATCATATTTAAGAGTAGTACTTGTACTCTTATGAAAAAATCAGCAACGGATATAATCTAAACTTATATACAAGAAAAGAACTAGTGAGAAGTAAGTCATCGCTCAGATTAGTGGAGGAGACTCGTTTGCTTCAACCATATAGAGATCCATCTATGATCGAGAATGCAGAAAGAAGTCAAGAACCAGAACTAACGAATATCAAGCCAGGAGTAGGCGGGATAGATGCCAATTCCAAAACCACACGGAAGCAGCATGATTGACCCCAATTGAATCCATAGTAAAGAATCGGACATGGAATGCGCGGGAAACGAGAATGCTGAAAGAACCATAATTAAAACTTTATGAATTACGGCCAGTGTTCCCTAGATCTCTCACATCAAATTGAACCATACTTCTGCTATTGGAATTAGTTGCAGAAACAGTAAAACAAATCCACTAAACCTATAAGGTCGTGCACTCCTCAACTATACAAATGAGCAGAGTTACTCATGAGATGCTCGTAGCTCAATTAACAAAAGAACACTTTCGGAACACGACTCAATATTAAATGATTCGAGCTCAATAATTTTATCGAGTTTGAGGCTTGAATCTTATGACACTTGGCTTGCTAGCTCCCAAATATAACGAGCTCCTGTACGATCGAGGTAGTTCACAAACATGTTTGCAAGCTTAGAATATAATTTTTCCTTATATTTTCAATAATTAACAAGGTTTTTGAATGATCTCGACCTCGAACTCGTAAACAAATTTGAGCCTTTGACGAGCTGAGCTTTGAGCTTGAATACCAAATTACAAAGTATTTGACGAGCCAAGCTAGAATCAAACTCGAGCTCCATGATCATGTCTCAAGCGAGCTTGATCACCAAGGCCAAAGATCGAGTCGAGCTATCTGACGAAACTGATCCGAGATCGAGCAAATAAGTATTTAGTTAATATCGGCTCGTATACACCCCTTAACAACAAGTAATGCTTCTCCATTTGTAATTGCCTAATTAACTCTTCACCAAACACAATAATCAAACTCGGAAAAGGTATTGTGCCAGCAATAAACCGATCAGAGCTAATATATTGTGCCAACAGCACCAATTGTTCTATACTATTATTTGTATTGAAAATAAAGATTGGAAACTTGAATCTGAAAGATAATGAGCATACACAAAGTAATTAAAAAGTAAACAATCCGAACGAATTGAAACACTGCGGCAAGAAAAGGAGCATTAACATACCGTTTAACACAGATTTGGATGATAATTTATAGAAAAACACAACATTTTTCCGCATCAGTTCACTTCGAAGTCGAATAAAATTCGAGATTTATGCTGTTTTCTCAACCCCAGATATAGAGGAAAGCACGCACCAAAAAAACCGACTTAAAATTGTTGAGATAATAACTGATGGAGATTGGAAAGCACAATAAAATAAAATATGTAAAAGAAAGAAAAAGAAAAGGGGAAAGATAATGAAAAATTGATGAAAGAATTATAAGAAGAAGCTTTGCCTTTGATTTGAGGAGGTAAATATGGGGTTTGGATGAACCTTCAATTATTTGGATTAGTGTTAACATGACAAATTCTGATAATCGCGTACAAATACATAAATTCACCGCTATTTTTGGTATTATACAAAAAAATCTACCAATAATACACTAACTAGTATTTTTTAACTATTTAATAATATTTTATTTTTTAACTATTTAATAATATTTTATTAAAATATTGCATACGTGGACGCTATTAACACATATGAGCGTAGACGTCATCTTAACACAACGCCGTTCTAACTTAAGATAAACAACGTCGTTTCTTCCTTAAGAAAAACGACGTCGTTTTACAATTTTATAAAACGACAAACACACACAAATTGCATAAAATGATGTTGTTTTTCTTAAGTAAGAAACGAAGTCGTTAATCTTAAGTAAGAATGACGTCGTGTTAAACTGATGTGTACGCCCACGTGTGTTAATCGGGTCCACGTATGCAATATTTTAACCAAATCTAGCTCGATGTATTAAATAGCTAAAAGATGGTAGTTAGTGTATTGTGGGGCAAATTTTAAAGTTCATCTATAATACCATAAATGGTGGATATTTTATGTATTTACAAGAAATTATCTATTCTATTAAAATGAACAATTTTTTTTTTAAATCTCATTTTCTTAATATTATTTTTAAATGATTGTATTTCAATTTTTCTGTTGAAATTAAATTTATCTAAATTAAAGATGATAAAGCATTTAAGGGATGGCAATGGGTCTACGACCCGGTCCAGATCCAGTTTTACGGATTTAGGTCGAACAAATTTTTTACCTGTTGGATTTGGGTTGAATTTGGATCTGGAATGTTTTTTCAGATCCAGATGTGGCCTGAAATCCAAAATTAAATATACTAACTATAGTAATTATATGTATATAAGAAGTGTATATCTTACTGTCTTCTTTCTTGATTTGTTACCGGAAATTATGATGAATATGAAGAATAAATTGATTTCATTCGCATTTTAATTTTATTAGTTATTTGGTCTTATGCTTTTGTAAAAGAACTAAAGAAATGTATATCTTACCGTCTTCTTTCTTAATTTGTGTAGGATGTTGGTGATTTTGAATGATTCTGAAAGTGTATCAACTACTCTAAATCAATGTTGCGGAAGCTAAATAAGAACACACGATGTAATTTTGCGTAGGTTGTGTTAATGAACAACCTACACGGCAGCCTTACGACCAAAAAGAATAATCAAAATAAGTGTTGTGTTGCTACAATGTTTAGCACCACACAACATCAACACTTCTTACAAAAACACTAAACCTACTATCTACAAGGCTGAAGATCATACACACTAAACTACAAAATTAATCTGCAAAAACTCTCTCTATATAACTGAAAACTATAGCTAGTATTTATTGAGAGTGATCCATGGGCTTCAGAACCATGTTCGTATAACTGCCAGCCCATGTATCCTTAACTTTCTCAACTGTTGTCGTGCTCCGCAATATCCGGCAGACCGTTTGTTGACCCCGATATTCGCGGCAACAGATTTCCACTAGGCGTGAAACTCTCAACTTCCAGTCATGACTTGGTCTTCTTCAGTCTTCGTGTATCCACACTTCTCTTCCAGCATACCAAGTCAAAGTCCACGTGTCAATGCTGAGTCAGCATCAAATGTTGACCTTAACACCTAAGTCAACAGTCATCCCGTAAACTATTATGTTGAGTTCAACAGCTGAGTCAACAATCATCCTGTGAAGAACACAAAAACACACATGTTAGGTTTAACATAATACACAACAACATAAAAATACCTAACAAACTCCCCCTGTTTTTGTGCCTTCTTCACAACACCAACTAAGTCAGCAAGATCTCCCCCTGAATGTTTAGAGCTTTCCTCGAAAGCCTCTTCCTAAGTGTTTGAAGCCTGCAAAAACATTTAATACCACAACGCAGCAATATACAGCATACAACAACATAGTCATCACAAATAGTAAGGCATACACAGAGGTAACGATATATGCAAGCATCACATATTATAGTCGCAGCCGCCTAGCGACATAAACCAGCATCAAAAAACAATTAGTATCATCCATCCACAAGGCAAAAATTGTTTTGAATCTTCCCATCACCACCACACAAAAAATTATGTTTTGATTAATGTTTACGACCACACATGGTCACACATCAGGCCATCCGGCCACATATACTCATGCATCAGCCTCCTTATCTTCCTCAGCATTTGCACCATCGTTCTCATCCTCAGCACCACCTCCACCAGCTTCATCAACATCCGCCCCGACTTTTGTGGCTGTTGCTTGTCCTCCCCCTTGTTGGGAAGAAAGACACGCCTCGAGAGCTGGTAAAAGGGCAGCAAGGGGAGTCAGTGCATCCAGCAGGGAGGTCAGTGTAGCCAGCAACTGTTGCACAGTTTGCGGGGGCATGTGTACGCCAGAGGTGGCGGAGACTGGTGCATCAGGATTACGCCATGGTAAATCAGCCACCTTGCTCGTACTAAAAAGGGACGGGTGGATGGTGTAAAGAGCAGCAGGTGTGGCTTCATGGCTCCGAACCACAGACATAAATCCTTGATGATCAAGGACCCTGCAAATGAGTGAAGGAAAGGGCAGAGAGGATAACTGTGTTTTGGTAGAGAGAGCAGTCAGCTGATCAAAGACAATGCGCCCTAAGTTGCACGGTTTATTCAGCTCAATGAGGTACAACAATACTCCATGTTGTTGTGTGACAACAGTAGAGTTTGAAGATACAATCCAGTTATAGAAGCAAAGGGTTTGGATATTTCTTGAAGCAAGATTTGATTCTCGAAAGTGTGGAGGGAGAAAAGAGTTTGAGTGATTTGTTTTAAGTAAATCAAGAAAAAAATCAGTATAGGGAGGCGAGCGGATATGGAAGAGAGAGACTATAGGATTTCTAGGGTTTTTGAGTGGCAGAAAGTAGGAAATGATGGCAGTAGACTAGCGGTTGAATTCAAAAACAACTTTGCCGTTCCATCTCTACCTGACATCCCTCCAAACACGCAACACGACAGTTATAACCCACTAGCATAAGAGAGATACGGGTGTTGAGGGCAACACACTTGATTATGCGAAAACAACAAACCCAGAATTGCTGACTCACACAAACAAACAGATGTTAGAATCCACATCTAGAAAAACAAGAAAGGACAATCCAACTTGCTTTGTTGTGTCAACGTTGTTACAACATCCACCTGGCTAAAAAT
This sequence comes from Leonotis leonurus, assembly GCA_026898415.1. Classification (NCBI taxonomy): domain Eukaryota; kingdom Viridiplantae; phylum Streptophyta; class Magnoliopsida; order Lamiales; family Lamiaceae; genus Leonotis; species Leonotis leonurus. The sequence goes on along the minus strand of JAPKLX010000345.1, from coordinate 8,411 downwards.
AGATAAAAAATATGTGCAGAACTACAAGAATTCAAGGGTTAGTGAGTGTAGAGTGCATCGTCGCAGCGAACGCCGTGCCCCTAGCCTTTCACCCTCGAAAGCAGTCGCAGTTGCAATCCTTTTGTAAGGTAGCATCGTCGTAGCGAGCGCCGTGGCCCGAACTACTTGGATTGTTTACCACACAGATACATACAAAACATATAGATAAAAAAAAAATACCAGGCTTCAGAATATAGAATATGTTGACCAAAATATACCAGCAAGTTAGACACAACACGCTACACCCTTGATATTAAAGCACAAATATGGATATGAGGGTGTAGCACAAAACACATTTTAATGGAAAAAGCAAAGACCAAGAGATTTCCGTAAAAATACGAACCTCTCATGATCCAAGGGTTTTGTAAAAATGTCAGCAATTTGGTTCTTCGTTTTCACATAGTCAAGCTTGATTACCTCTTGTTCCACTAACTCTCTGATGAAATGGTGTCTTATGTCAATGTGCTTAGTTCATGAGTGTTGAACAGGATTCTTGGAAATGTTTATGGCGCTCATGTTGTCACAGTACACAACTAGGTCATTGTTGTCCAGGCCATAATCACTCAGCATTTGCTTAAGCCACAACAGTTGTGTGCAACAACTGCCAGCGGCAACATACTCAAACTCAGCAGTGGATAGGGAAACACAATTTTGCTTTCGGCTGTGCCATGACACAATGTTGTTTCCTAGATAGAAACACCCTCCACTTGTGCTTTTCCGATCATCAACATCTCCAGCCCAATCTGAATCACTAAAACCTACCAAGCTCAAATTCACATGTTTAGAAAATAATATGCCGAGGTCAATAGTTCCAGCAACATACCTGATGATTCGTTTAACAGCTTTGAGATGAGAGGCTTTAGGTTTAGCTTGATACCTGGCACACACACATACGCTAAACATCAAATCTGGACGAGTGGCTGTTAGGTACAACAGGCTCCCTATCATTGACCTGTAGAGTGTTGGGTCAACATCTTCTCCAGCATCATCTTTTATTAGTTTGTCTGTGGAGCCCATAGGAGTCTTCATGTGCTTTGTACCTTCAAGATTAAATCTCTTTATCATCTCCTTGGCATATTTGCTTTGAGAGATAAAGATGTCATCTTGTCCTTGTTTGACCTGTAATCCAAGAAAATATGTGAGCTCTCCCACCATGCTCATCTCAAACTTGGTAGACATTGCACCTGAAAAATCAGTTAACATGTTACGTGAAGTAGAACCAACAATCATATCATCAACATAAATTTGAGTAATAAGAATATGTTGATCTTCCCTTTTTATAAACAATGTCCGGTCAGCAGCACCTCTCACGAACCCGTATGTGAGAAGAAAATGTGTGAGATGCTCATACCACGCTCGTGGTGCTTGCTTGAGTCCATATAGAGCTTTCTTCAATCGAAGAACGTGGTCCGGTTTATGAGGGTCCTCAAAACCTTTTGGTTGTTCCACGTAAACCTCCTCCTTTAACTCACCATTAAGAAATGCTGCCTTCACATCCATCTGGTACAGATTGATGTTGAGGTAGCATGCGACAGCAAGCAACAACCGAATGGATTCAAGTCGTGCTACTAGCGCAAATGTGTCATCAAAGTCGACTCCTTCGACTTGCGTGTACCCTTGAGCTACCAAACGTGCTTTGTTACGCACAACAATTCCCTTCTCATCGGATTTGTTCTTGAAAATCCACTTCGTGCCAATAATATTCTTGTTGGTTGGCCTGGGAATAAGGTACCAAACATCGCTACGTACAAACTGGTTTAGTTCTTCATGCATAGCATTTATCCAGAACTCGTCAGTTAGTGCTTCCTTGATATTTTTGGGCTCAAATTTGGAAACGAAACATGTTATGCCTTCAACTGTAGAGCACACGGAGTACAAACACGCTATTTCTCTATAGTCGATTGGATGTTTTCGCCGAGTCCGAACACCATCCTCAATGTTTCCAATAACTTGAGTGAGTGGATGGTTCTCTCTCACTCGCCCTGAAGGTTCTCTACGAGAAGTGACCTCTTGAGGCTCATCTAGCTCTTCTTCTGGTTCCTGTTCTGTGGTGTTGACCTCCACAGTAGTGACAACTTCTGTGTTAGGTGGAACAGTTTGCGTCTCAACAGGAGGTGTGACAACTCCCCCTTGATATATGTTGTCTTCTGTGTTCACCTCTTTGTTCCCATCACCTGCATCATCAAAAACAACATTAACCGACTCTTGTATCGTTTTGATATGCAGATTAAACACCCTATAAGCTACACTGTTTGTTGAGTACCCAACAAATACACTTTTGTCACTCTTATCATCAAATTTTGTTAGATACTCTCGATCATTTAGGATAAAGCAAACAAACCCAAAAACACGAAGATGTTTTAGGTTAGGTTTTCTCCCTCTTAGTAGCTCATATGGTGTTTTGAATGACCCTAGTCGAATGTTGACTCGGTTGTTGATGTAACAGGCGGTGTTTACTGCCTCAACCCAAAAACGTTTTGCCATTTGGCTTGAGCTCAGCATCACCCTAGCCATTTCAATCAACGTTCTGTTCTTGTGTTCAACCACACCATTATGTTGTGGTGTCTTTGGAGCTGCAAATTCTTGGTACACTCCTTTTTCATCACAAAAGGTTGTAAATTTTGAGTTTTCAAACTCACGACCATGATCTAACCTTATGCGAGATATTCTAGCATCAAACACATTAGTAACACGAGAAAACATAATTTTAAACACCTCAAATGTTTCAGATTTTTCACGTAAAACATAAGTCCATGTAAATCTAGAAAAATCATCTACCACAACAAGAACATACATTTTACCACCAATGCTTTCAACTTCCATGGGTCCTACCAGATCCATATGAAGAAGTTCAAAACATCGATTAGTCCCAAAGTGTTGCTCACTGTGTTGTACAGCAGGATGTGAGGCATGTAATTATTTTCCTCGTTGACAGTCACCACACACGATCTGGTTAGCATTCCCAAGTTTGGGTAAACCTCGTACAGCATCCATCTTGATTAACCTACAAGATTTTGAAAATTAGTATGACCTAATCATTTATGCCAAAGTATGACATCATCAACTTGAGCCTTGTTGCACTTCACATGGTCAGTCATGTAACAATCGTCTGTTGACCTTTGACCTGTCATGATGCACACGTTCTTGTTATTGTAAACTTCACATGCATCTTTAGTGAATTTCACAAGCAAGTTACCATCACACAGTTGACTTATGCTAATCAGATTTGCCATAAGTCCTTGCACATGATAAACATTTGTTAAAGCAGGTAAACCAGGAACATTTAGTATACCTTTCCCTATGATTTTACCTTTTGAACCTCCACCGAAGGAAACATTTCCTCCATCATAAGCCTCATAGTTGGAAAGGAATGTTTTGTTACCTGTCATATGATGTGAACATCCGCTGTCAAAATACCAAGAACCTGAAATGTTAGTTTTCAAGGCTGTGTACACAACATTGCAAGTTAGGTCAGATTTCTTTACCTATACTGTTTTGGGTTTCTGTGGTGGTACACACTCGGATCTCTCATCTCTTTTCTTTTGATAACAGAAGGGTTTTATATGTCCTGGTTTCATACAGTAATGACATATATATTTCCTCCTATATCTTTTACCTTTTTTCTTACCTTTCTTACCTTTTCCAGTTTGAGAGATGTCTTGTTTTGTCTGTGTTGGTGTGTCTGCGAACACAACATCTGCTTTGGTATTGGATGCTTCTCCTGCCGATGTGGAGACACGACACAACACAGTTGGTGCAGCATATCCGAGGCCTCTTTTGCTTGGGTTTGCGCTGTCCATGATCTCTTGAAGCGAATAAGTACCCGTATTCCACTTGCGGATGGTCAGTTCAGCCTCTTCAAGTTGGGACTTTACCTTGGTGAGCTCTATGTCACGTTGTGTGATCAATGCCTCCTGTTTTGCTTGTACCTCCTTGAGTTGTGTTACCTCGGCTGTTGCGGTTAGCAAATCTTTTGCTTGATGTTTCCATTTTCCCAACAGCTCATTGTACAGCCTTTTCAACCCTTGAATTATTGAGAAGGCATTGCTATCACACTCTTCAGCACAGGCAGAATCTATGTCGTCCTCAACATTTCCTGTATCATCAACAGAGGCATTCAAACAAAACAATGTAGAGTAATAGTTAGAGTCATACCGTTCAGAAAAAATGTCCGCATCAATGTTTTGGCCTGTGTTGTCCTGAGAGGGCATTGTTACATGCAGTGCTACGCTTTCAAACAATTTCTCATCAACATCTTCATTATCAGAAAAAGATCTCTCCAATGTGGCTTGAAATGTTGTGGTAATGTCGTGTGACGCATCTTGAATTGGTGGACAAAACATGCCAATATTGTTCGGATCCATCGAGCTACTAGAGTAGGTGATACCGTCAGGACCACACTCAGTGTGTCGAGTGATGGCTCTGATACCACTTGAAAGTGTATCAACTACTCTAAATCAATGTTGCGGAAGCTAAATAAGAACACACGATGTAATTTTGCGTAGGTTGTGTTAATGAACAACCTACACGGCAGCCTTACGGCCAAAAAGAATAATCAAAATAAGTGTTGTGTTGCTACAATGTTTAGCACCACACAACATCAACACTTCTTACAAAAACACTAAACCTACGATCTACAAGGCTGAAGATCATACACACTAAACTACGAAATTAATCTGCAAAAACTCTCTCTATATAACTGAAAACTATAGTTAGTATTTATTGAGAGTGATCCATGGGCTTCAGACCCATGTTCGTATAACTGCCAGCCCATGTATCCTTAACTTTCTCAATTGTTGTCGTGCTCCGCAATATCCGGCAGACCGTTTGTTGACCCCGATATTCGCGGCAACAGATTTCCACTAGGCGTGAAACTCTCAACTTCCAGTCATGACTTGGTCTTCTTCAGTCTTCGTGTATCCACACTTCTCTTCCAGCATACCAAGTCAAAGTGCACGTGTCAATGCTGAGTCAACATCAAATGTTGACCTTAACACCTAAGTCAACAGTCATCCCGTGAACTATTATGTTGAGTTCAACAGCTGAGTCAACAATCATCCTGTGAAGAACACAAAAACACACATGTTAGGTTTAACATAATACACAACAACATAAAAATACCTAACAGATTCAATGATTACAAATATTGATTCTTGGAATGTACTCATCTGAATGACTATGTCATTTTCATGGTGTACGAACTTATTTCTGTTTAATGATGAAATTTTTAATGTTTAAATATTTTCGATGTAATATTTTTCTCAATTTGAATATTTGTTTCAAGAAAAAATATGGATCCGGACCAGTGGACCTGCATATCCAATAGATTTGGGTCAGTCTAATTTCTTTAGATCCAAAGGATATGGACTGGCTCTCGACAAAAAAAAATGGATCTGTTACAAATAAGATTCGGTCTAAATCCGACCCATTATCATCCTTACTTACATGGAATAAATTCAAACAATGTGCTTTTGAATTAATATAATTTTAAATTAAAAAAGAATAGAATTTCAACCTTACCCCAACCCCTTCACCGTTCCCCTACCCTCCCATCGCTATCTCGTCACTAGGAATGTCAATGGGTGGGTAAAATCCGGAACGTAACCGTTAAAATAGTTACGGTTATGTAATTGGAACCAGACCGTTAAATAATGGATCCTGATCGGAACCAGACCGTTAATTAAATAAAGAATGGTTCTCGATCCAGAGAATATCCATAAATTTTGATCTGTTTTGGATCCGGTTTGGATTTTACTCGCACACTAACAAGCATATATTCAGACCAAAAAATAAAATTTAATAAATTCAATTATTATCTGACCTGACCTATTCTTAACTATATATATATATATATATATACACACACACGACATATTCTTAACTATATATAATATATATATATAGTCCTTGATTTTTAAAATTTTGTAGAAATTTGAGTCCAAAAAATCAATGATTAGGAGAAAAAGTCTCATGGTATCACTGAGTGTAGTTCAAAGAATTAAAAAGAAAAAAAATGTTGCAGTTGACTAAGATTTGTTGAAATAAAAAAGTAGTAAATACGATAATAGCATTTAGAGAGAAAATCATTGGTTTTGAGTTGATCCCACGCCATAGATCTATCTGAACTAGCTATCACTATATCACATTGCAAAGGCATCAACTTTTCCTCCAAATTCCCCAAACTATTGTTTCTCGCAGAAGCCACCAGTTCCGACAGCCCATTCACTGCTGCCATTGCAACTCACACCATTGCGGAGACGGTGGCGAAGGAGGAGCGGACGGCGTTGGGAGTTCCTTGCAGGAGCTACCAGTTCCGACAGCCGATTCGCCGCCACCACTGCATCACACACCATTGCGGAGTCGGGTAACGGAGGAGGAGTGGACGACGCTCTCCCGATACTAGAGAAATCTGAGGTGCAAAGAGAAATACTAGTATATATGTCATGCATCTCTCAAAAATAAAATAAATTTGAAATAAAATGTAGGAATCACTTTAATATATATGTTTATTTATATATATAAATATGGTGGTCAATGAAGTTTGACAAAATTTTTAAATGACCTAGCATTTAATTTAAGAAAATTAAATGGCCTAGGGTCAATCTACGTTCCGAGTAGATGATCATGATATATTTATTTTCTCTAAACCAATTCTCGGTGAGTGAGAAATAATAATGTAAAGTGAGTCACTTAAAGATGAAATTATGTGTTTGGGGCTAAGTATAGAGAGGAACACTTGTCCCACATTGGGTAAAACCAACATTCATCATGCATTTAACAAGGTGAAGTTACCTTATAGATAAATTGAGTTGGGCTTAGCCCACTAAGCTCTTTATTATGGAGAATGAGCTAACTCTCTCTTTTGGAGATGAAACTAATTCTCCATTATGGAGAATGAGCTAGTTATCTCCATTATGATGAATGTGAACAAAATCATGTCCAGGTTGGGTGGATTAATTATAATTAATTACCACCAACATTTGTAACTCCTATAACGTCCAATGGTTTAATTACAATCAATTGTCATGAATGGACATTAATAACCATGAATTCTTGCAACGGTATGGACATTAATAACCATGAATTCTTGCAACTCCTTTTGTTGCACACACGCAAGAAACCCATAAGAATTCACTAGAAAAACATCTTGTTGCATATTTCTTCTTTGAACATTTTTTTAGAAGAAAGCTCTATTCTTATTCTTATCAAGTTTGCTGGAGCTCGAAGGTTCGCAATGCTGTCACCTCTGAGACGTAAAACCGTTTTATCTTTGGAAACATCACGTCATACCGAGAGTACTACGTAAATTGTCTTACGGAAAGAGGGCTCTTTCCTCGACTCGACTTCAACAAATTTCTATTATTTTTGTTTATTACTTTTGTAATAGAATAACAAGTGTAATCTGTAATTTTCTTTTCCCAAATATTTTCAATATTTTATTAACAATCGCAAGAAAATTTAGCTACTTTAATTGGGAAGAGATTAGATATACTCTAGTTTGTAATAGACTTCAGAGACTTTAACTCAACATTAAAAGATGTCTTCTTCCGTATTAACCGATTCAAACACCACTGCCGCCTTTGCAACTACTGTTGTCTCTGCTTCCACTACCGCTGCTACCACTGCCGGAGGATTTTCGACGATTCCAATCATCGTAGATGCCACTACCAACACCATTTTTACCGGGCTTGGAGACGGTACTAACCTTTCGGGGTTGAATGGTGGTTCCACACTTAGTGGCATAGTTGGTTCCACTTTTAGTGGTTTGGTGGATCCATCTTTGGATCCGGTGTTGGAGCTCACGGGCTCAACACGTTGGGCTCTCTCTTGGGAGCTAATTCAGCACCGAGGATGATGCCTCCTGCCGATAAGCTGTCGAAATTCAACAGGGCTGATTTCAAGCGTTGACAACAAAAAATGTTGTTCTATATACAATATTGGATTTCGTCGGGTTCCTCAAGGAGGACGAGCCGCCGACACCAAGTGCCAAGGAGACGAACTTCATTGTTCGGGCTACCTACGACAATTGACACAATGGAGATTACCTTTGTAAAAACTTCATTCTAAATAACTTAGATGATGGTTTATACAATGTGTATTTTGTTGTAAAGACCTCCAAAGAAATGTGGGACGCATTAGAAAAGAAGTACCGTAGCAATGACGCGGGTACTAAGAAATTTGTTGTAGCTATGTTTTTAGACTACAAAATGGTAGACTCTAGACCCATCATGGATCAAGTGCAAGAGTTCAACTCATTGTGCACGACGTCCACGCCGAGGGAATGATTCTACCGGATACGTTCACGGTGGCGACTGTGATTGAGATTGTAAAAACCCGAATAAAATAAATCCCTAATTATCGAGCTTAAGATA